>JAWPHD010002350.1:0-261457 GCA_037043455.1 Cyrtodaria siliqua | reverse complement strand
CCAAGCTTTGAAGTGTTGTTTTAGCTATTAAGAAATAACTCATTTTCCCATGGGAAAATTTTCCCAAATTACAATATTGGGAAAATATTCCCATGGGAAAATATCAAAGTGCTCGTATCGCTGTAAAACTTCATCATAGACCCTAAATATGAAAGCCGCATACTATTTTGACATTATATTGAAAGATAAATACTTTCTGTTTTTCCCATGGGAAAACTGCCCAAGTCATTTCCCATGGGAATATATTGTCCCATGGGAAAGACCCTTTCCCATGGGATAAAAGCTTTTCCCATGGGAAATGTCAACTTCGCGTCAAATTTCTCGGAAAAATTAAAGTGTCACCAATGAAATAGAATATAATTTTACAATCATTTGATATGTGCTTTCATATGATATAGTCGAAAGCGCCCTAGCTCATTCGGAATTACTTGCTGTTTTTGCCAAAAACCGGCGCGGCAAAAAAAACCCGGCAGCTGTTAATAACTGAAAATATATGCGTAAAACTGAATATATACGTGTAAGAACTGAATATATATGCGTAAGAACTGAATATATATGCGTAAGAACGGAATATATATGCGTAAGAACTGAATATATATGTGTAAGAACGTAATATATATGTGTAACAACGGAATATATATGTGTAAGAACGGAATATATATGTGTAAGAACGGAATATATATGTGTAAGAAGTGAATATACATGTGTAAGAACTGAATATATATGTGTAAGAACGGAATATATATGCGTAAGAACGGAATATATATGCGTAAGAACTGAATGTATATGCGTAAGAACGGAATATATATGCTTTAGAACGGAATATATATGTGTAAGAACGGAATATATATGTGTAAGAACGGAATATATGTGTAAGAATATATATGCGTAAGAACGGAATATATATGTGTATTAACGGAATATATATGCGTAAGAACTAAATATATTCGCGTAAGAACTGAACATATATGCGTAAGAACTGAACATATATGCGTAAGAACGGAATATATATGCGTAAGAACTGAATATATATGTGTAAGAACTGAATATATATGTGTAAGAACTGAATATATATGCGTAAGAACGGAATATATATGTGTAAGAACGGAATATATATGCGTAAGAACTGAATATACATGTGTAAGAACTAAATATATATGTGTCAGAACTGAATATATATGAGTAAGAACTAAATATATATGAGTAAAACTGAATATATGTGCGAAAGAACGGAATATATATTCTTAAGAACGGAATATATGTGTAAAAACGGAATATAGATGTGTAAGAACGGAATATATATGTGTAAGAACGGAATATATACATGTAAGAACGGAATATATATGTGTAATAACAGCATATATATGTGTAAGAACGGAATATATATGTGTAAAAAACGGAATATATATGTGTAAGAACTGAATATATATGTGTAAGAATTGAATATATATGTGTCAGAACTGAATATATATGTGTAAAACTGAATATATGTGCGAAAGAACGGAATATATATGCGTAAGAACGAAATATAAGTGTAAGAACGGAATATATATGTGTAAGAACGGAATATATATGTGTAAGAACGGAATATATACGTGCAAGAACGGAATATATATGTGTAAGAACGGAATATATATGTGTAAGAACGGAATATATGTGTAAGAATATATATGCGTAAGAACGGAATATATATGTGTATTAACGGAATATATATGCGTAAGAACTAAATATATTCGCGTAAGAACTGAACATATATGCGTAAGAACTGAACATATATGCGTAAGAACGGAAAATATATATGCGTAAGAACTGAATATATATGTGTAAGAACTGAATATATATGTGTAAGAACTGAATATATATGCGTAAGAACGGAATATATATGTGTAAGAACGGAATATATATGCGTAAGAACTGAATATACATGTGTAAGAACTAAATATATATGTGTCAGAACTGAATATATATGAGTAAGAACTAAATATATATGAGTAAAACTGAATATATGTGCGAAAGAACGGAATATATATTCTTAAGAACGGAATATATGTGTAAAAACGGAATATAGATGTGTAAGAACGGAATATATATGTGTAAGAACGGAATATATACATGTAAGAACGGAATATATATGTGTAATAACAGCATATATATGTGTAAGAACGGAATATATATGTGTAAAAACGGAATATATATGTGTAAGAACTGAATATATATGTGTAAGAATTGAATATATATGTGTCAGAACTGAATATATATGTGTAAGAACTGAATATATATGCGTAAAACTGAATATATATGCGTAAGAACGGAATATATATGCGTAAGAACTGAATATAAATGTGTAAGACTGGAATATATGTGTAAGAATATATTTGCGTAAGAACGGAATATATATGTGTAAAAACGGAATATATATGCGTAAGAACGGAATATATATGCGTAAGAACTGAATGTATATGCGTAAGAACGGAATATATATGCGTTAAAACGGAATATATGTGTAAGAACGGAATATATATGTGTAAGAACGGAATATATGTGTAAGAATATATATGCGTAAGAACGGAATATATATGTGTATTAACGGAATATATATGCGTAAGAACTGAATATATTCGCGTAAGAACTGAACATATATGCGTAAGAACTGAACATATATGCGTCAGAACGGAATATATATGCGTAAGAACTGAATATATATGCTTAAGAACTGAACATATATGCGTAAGAACTGAACATATATGTGTAAGAACTGAATATATATGTGTAAGAACTGAATATATATGCGTAAGAACGGAATATATATGCGTAAGAACTGAATATATATGCGTAAGAACTGAATATACATGTGTAAGAACTGAATATATATGTGTCAGAACTGAATATATATGAGTAAGAACTAAATATATATGATTAAAACTGAATATATGTGCGAAAGAACGGAATATATATGCGTAAGAACGGAATATATGTGTAAGAACGGAATATATATGTGTAAGAACGGAATATATATGTGTAAGAACGGAATATATACGTGTAGGAACGGAATATATATGTGTAAGAACAGAATATATATGTGTAAGAACGGAATATATATGTGTAAGAACGGAATATATACGTGCAAGAACGGAATATATACTTTTAAGAACTGAATATATATGCGTAAGAACGGAATATATATGTGTATGAACTGAATATATATGCGTAAAACTGAATATATATGCGTAAGAACTGAATATATATGCGTAAGAACTGAATATATATGCGTATGAACTGAATATATATGTGTAAGAACTGAATATATATGCGTAAGAACTGAATATATATGCGTAAGAACTGAATATATATGCGTAAGAACTGAATATATATGCGTAAGAACGGAATATATATGTGTAAGAACGGAATATATATGTGTAAGAACGGAATATATATATATGTAAGAAGGGAATATATATGTGTAAGAACTGAAATATATATGTGTAAGAAATGAATATATATGTGTAAGAACGGAATATATACGTGTAAGAACGGAATATATATGTGTAAGAACAGAATATATATGTGTAAGAACGGAATATATATTCTTAAGAACGGAATATATGTGTAAAAACGGAATATAGATGTGTAAGAACGGAATATATATGTGTAAGAACGGAATATATACATGTAAGAACGGAATATATATGTGTAATAACAGAATATATATGTGTAAGAACGGAATATATATGTGTAAAAACGGAATATATATGTGTAAGAACTGAATATATATGTGTAAGAATTGAATATATATGTGTCAGAACTGAATATATATGTGTAAGAACTGAATATATATGCGTAAGAACGGAATATATATGCGTAAGAACTGAATGTATATGCGTAAGAACGGAATATATATGCGTTAGAACGGAATATATATGTGTAAGAACGGAATATATATGTGTAAGAACGGAATATATGTGTAAGAATATATATGCGTAAGAACGGAATATATATGTGTATTAACGGAATATATGCGTAAGAACTGAATATATTCGCGTAAGAACTGAACATATATGCGTAATAACTGAACATATATGCGTAAGAACGGAATATATATGCGTAAGAACTGAATATATATGCGTAAGAACTGAACATATATTTGTAAGAACTGAATATATATGCGTAAGAACTGAATATATATGCGTAAGAACGGAATATATATGTGTAAGAACTGAATATATATGCGTAAGAACTGAATATACATGTGTAAGAACTGAATATATATGTGTCAGAACTGAATATATATGTGTAAGAACGGAATATATACGTGCAAGAACGGAATATATATGTGTAAGAACAGAATATATATGTGTAAGAACGGAATATATATGTGTAAAAATGAAATATATATGTGTAAAAACTGAATATATATGTGTAAGAACTGAATATATATGTGTAAGAACTGAATATATATGTGTAATAACTGAATATATATGCGTAAGAACTGAATATATCTGCGTAAGAACTGAATATATATGCGTAAGGACTGAATATATATGCGTAAGAACTGAATATATATGCAAAATAACTGAATATATATGCGTAAGTACGGAATATATATGCGTAAAACTGAATATATATGCAAAAGAACGGAATATATAGGCGTAAGAACGGAATATATGTGTAAGAACGGAATATATATGTGTAAGAACGGAATATATATGTGTAAGAACGGAATATATACGTGTAGGAACGGAATATATATGTGTAAGAACAGAATATATATGTGTAAGAACGGAATATATATGTGTAAGAACGGAATATATACGTGCAAGAACGGAATATATACTTTTAAGAACTGAATATATATGCGTAAGAACGGAATATATATGTGTATGAACTGAATATATATGCGTAAAACTGAATATATATGCGTAAGAACTGAATATATATGCGTAAGAACTGAATATATATGCGTATGAACTGAATATATATGTGTAAGAACTGAATATATATGCGTAAGAACTGAATATCTATGCGTAAGAACTGAATATATATGCGTAAGAACTGAATATATATGCGTAAGAATGGAATATATATGTGTAAGAACGGAATATATATGTGTAAGAACGGAATATATATATATGTAAGAAGGGAATATATATGTGTAAGAACTGAAATATATATGTGTAAGAAATGAATATATATGTGTAAGAACGGAATATATACGTGTAAGAATGGAATATATATGTGTAAGAACAGAATATATATGTGTAAGAACGGAATATATATTCTTAAGAACGGAATATATGTGTAAAAACGGAATATAGATGTGTAAGAACGGAATATATATGTGTAAGAACGGAATATATACATGTAAGAACGGAATATATATGTGTAATAACAGAATACATATGTGTAAGAACGGAATATATATGTGTAAAAACGGAATATATATGTTTAAGAACGGAATATATATGTGTAAGAATTGAATATATATGTGTCAGAACTGAATATATATGGGTAAGAACTGAATATATATGCGTAAGAACTGAATATATATGTGTAAAACTGAATATATATGCGCAAGAACGGAATATATATGCGTAAGAACTGAATATAAATATGTAAGACTGGAATATATGTGTAAGAATATATATGCGTAAGAACGGAATATATATGTGTAAGAACGGAATATATATGCGTAAGAACTGAATATATATGTGTAAGAACTGTATATATATGTGTAAAAACTGAATATATATGCGTAAGAACTGAATATATATGCGTAAAACTGAATATATATGCGAAAGAACGGAATATATATGCGTAAGAACGGAATATATGTGTAAGAATGGAATATATATGTGTAAGAACGGAATATATATGTGTAAGAACGGAATATATATGTGTAAGAACGGAATATATATGTGTAAGAACGGAATATATACGTGTAAGAACGGAATATATATGTGTAAGAACTGAATATATATGTGTAAGAACTGAATATATATGCGTAAGAACTGAATATATATGTGTATCAACTGAATATATATGCGTAAGAACTGAATATATATGTGTAAGAACTGAATATATATGCGTAAGAACTGAATATATATGTGTAAGAACTGAATATATATGTGTAAGAACTGAATATATATGCGTAAGAACGGAATATATAAGCGTAAGAACGGAATATATATGTGTAAGAACTGAATATATATGCGTAAGAACTGAATATATATGTAAGAACTGAATATATGTGCGTAAGAACTAAATATATATGCGTAAAAACTGAATATATATGCGTAAGAACAGAATATATATGTGTAAGAACGGAATATATATTCTTAAGAACGAAATATATTTGTAAAAACGGAATATAGATGTGTAAGAACGGAATATATATGTGTAAGAACGGAATATATACATGTAAGAACGGAATATATATGTGTAATAACAGAATATATATGTGTAAGAACGGAATATATATGTGTAAAAACGGAATATATATGTGTAAGAACTGAATATATATGTGTAAGAATTGAATATATATGTGTAAGAACTGAATATATATGCGTAAGAACGGAATATATATGCGTAAGAACTGAATGTATATGCGTAAGAACGGAATATATATGCGTTAGAACGGAATATATATGTGTAAGAACGGAATATATATGTGTAAGAACGGAATATATGTGTAAGAATATATATGCGTAAGAACGGAATATATATGTGTATTAACGGAATATATATGCGTAAGAACTGAATATATTCGCGTAAGAACTGAACATATATGCGTAATAACTGAACATATATGCGTAAGAACGGAATATATATGCGTAAGAACTGAATATATATGCGTAAGAACTGAACATATATGCGTTAGAACTTAACATATATGTGTAAGAACTGAATATATATGTGTAAGAACTGAATATATATGCGTAAGAATGGAATATATATGTGTAAGAACTGAATATATATGCGTAAGAACTGAATATACATGTGTAAGTACTGAATATATATGTGTCAGAACTGAATATATATGAATAAGAACTAAATATATATGAGTAAAACTGAATATATGTGCGAAAGAACGGAATATATATGCGTAAGAATTTTAAAAGTAGTCTTTATTTAATAGTGCATTGAAACCTTCTTTACCTGCAAGAGGCATTTTTTTAAAGGGTCACAAGGCAATCTTTATTTTTTAAAAACTCATGGCTTCCCCATGGTTTTCCTGCATAATTTGCCTTTGTTCAATCATTAGTATTAATTATAAGAATAGTATTAAGCAATTTGTTTTTGCATATTTTTAATTTTTGATATTATTGGACGAATAATATATATAGAGGATCTTACAAGAGTACTCCGTCATTATTGAATTTATTAAACGAGTTGGCAAAATGATATAATGCGAGGCTCTTGCCAAGCATTATATCATTTTTGCCAACAAGTTTAATAAATTCAGTAATGAATGAGAACGAATGTTAGATTCTATTTTTCACATAACTCATATATCGACTTTTATTGCACTTTGCCTGTCGCTTAAACATAGGAAACCGACTTAAACTGTGGGAATTGGATCATAGTTTTGACAGCGCTTACTGTGCTTATTTGCATAGTTATATAACTAGTTATATATCGAAAATATAGAATGGTGTTATTTCACTCCCGCACCATAAGTTATGTGATAATAAAACTTATAGTATAATAAGATGAAATAGTGAATACATAAAGTTTGATTTATTTAAATGTAACCAAGGTCAAAGTAAAAATGATACTGGATATATAAATAAAGACACCGATTTCAAATACTTCAAGATTGCCTTGTGTCCCTTTAAACCTTTAAAGAGTAAGATTATAACTTAAATCCCTCAACATTCAAGTTTCCCCGACTAAATTAGGTATTGTAACATGGCATAGCTTCGTGTTTAAATATATAAGGTATATGTTTTCTGAAATCATAAAGTAATGGAAGAAAACAACTTTTGGTATCAATAACAAGTCACTTAGCATAGTTCACATTTAACCCTTGGTTAGTAGTGTTCAAGTTATGCCCCAGACGAAATTTAACAAGAAGCACAGGTACTGGTGCGAATGTCGGTTTACTGACAACTCCCAAATCTAACTTGAAAAGGGGGATACTTTTGGTAAAAGTCATGACATGAGTTATGGTGCATGTTCAATTTTTTCTGTCTATATGTTTCTGAAATATGGCATTCAACATGTTAACCAAACATCCAAGTGGAAATGGTGGATAATTCTAATAAAATGCATGAAAGAGTTATTGTGCTTGACGGATATAGTTGTGTAATAATGATGATCATATCTGCCACATTTCTCTTTTCTGTCACTTGTTTTTTGGAATTATAACGACTACATTCAAAATGTCCTCCAAAACAGCTAAATTTTACATTGTATGTATTCTAAAACTACTGATGAGGAGGTATATATAACTTATTTTAAGAATCGAAACTCACATTATAAATGGTTTTAACCAGCCAGGCCGAACGCGAACTGGAGTGTCAAATTGAGTTACTGACTCATAATTATTTTTACGCATATTCAGTCACGGATGTTTTTAGTACCCATGAATAAACTTTGACTTTTAATCATCACATATACAATATTTTATGACCTGAACACCTGGATACAGTTTAGATACACAGTTTTGAAGTGTAAATTTGCCGTAATTTGACGGGTTAGTTTCTTAAACCCAATATTTAATTAAAAAGGGGATTTGTCACGCGCTATGATGTGTTCCAAGTGTCACAGCTCTGACAATATGTTAAAATTTAGTAACTAACTGGTGTTCCGCGAACACGGGTCACCTGTCAGCGCTTTGTCAGTATTGAAGTTATCGCATGAAATGCGATAATTTTTAAAGACCAATTATAGTCCTTAAACATGACAAAATATAAAACTTAAATTTGTGGAGATTTTTATCCCTCTGTCTGGATAAGGAGTTTTCCTATTCTTGCCGGAGAATAACACTGGGCCGGCCCGAGAATAACACGGAGCCGTAACGTATTCGATAATTTCATTGGTTGATGAAGTGCTACTTTATTTGGTTACGAGTAATAGTGGTAATCCTTTTCGCGCCAAATAATCAGTTGCCCAACATTTAAAATCAATCAAGACTACCGTGTGTCCCTTTAAATGGGTATGACGAAATATTACTTCGAACTGATTGTTTAACTTTTAACTTCTGTGCCTTAGTTCTTAGTAATTATGAGGAAACTGAATAAGATACAATATTTCAAGGTAGATTGTGACAACACGTTATCAAGTCTGCATCACTGTTAACTATGTTGGTCAAATAACACATTGCCTAGCAAAACTTGTGCGAATCAGGGTCATAGCTTGCCTGAAATGCATATATAGGCCCGACAAACTAGTGGGGTCCGGGTATGCTCCCTCGGCCTTTTTGTTTTGAAACTTAGCTATGTAATGGTGCGTTTTGGCGTATTTCTGACAAAACACTTGTGTGGTATAAATGTATTTGAAGAAATACTTGACCAAGTTTCATCAAGAATGAAAAACACATATTCAAGTTATTGAGTGGACATCATCAAAATTGTCAATTTAAATAATTAAAGGGCCATAACTCCGTTGTTACCGGGACGATCTGGCTGGTTTCCTAGATATTATGCCCATTAACATTATTGCAAAGTTTCATAAAGATTGAACAACAAGTACTCAGGTAATACTCAAGACATCGTTAAAATTGTCATTTTCAATAATTAAAGGGCCATCTAACTCGTTGTTACCGGGGCGATTTTCAATAATTAAAGGGTCATAACTCCGTTGTTACCTGGGCGATTGGGCTGGTTTTCGAACTTGACCGAGACGTTATGCCTATAAACATTATTTTCAAGTTTCATAATGATTGTATAATATGTGTTTGAGTTAGAGAGCGGACATCGCAAAACTTAACGGACAGACGGACGGACATAATACGTCCCGTCTTACGACGGGCGTAAAAAAATCGCTAAAAAAATTAAAGAAACAGTTTTCTGCAATTTAGAAGGACTTTATCAGCAGATTTTCGCATTCGAAAGCTGATTTTATAACTGACAATATACCAAACTCCATATATTTTTTTTAAGAATATAAATATAAACAACGTTTACGTGTCCACAAACATTACTTTTTATACACAACTAGGAAATATTTTCACTGGCGGGTGATCAGTGTTCTTCGTATCGCTCCGACGTGGTTTAATCCGGATAACGGCGGTGCCATTAGAATGACATTTTATCTTAATTGTTTGCTGTTTAACATTGTTTTTCAGTTTAGGTTTTCAAGTCGAACTATCAGTGGGTTTCGAACCCTCAGCGGTGAGTGGCAAGAGTGTTTCAAACTGAGTATTTACCCTCTCGACCACGGTTACTTTTAAATGTTCATATAGAAAGGAACATGTGCTAAATCATCTCTCTAAAAAATATCCGTATTGTTTTCACGACTTTTGTGAAAGAAATACTTTGTGGATTTTTTAGATTTTTTCGGTAATCGCCGCCATTACCGAAAAAGCAATTACTTGTGGTCAACTTCGACGCCGGGCGCAGAGTACTGTCCAGAAAAACCCGTAAAAAAACAACTTTTGTTAGAATCTTACGATAGTTATACAAGTGGTTACAATTGATTTAAATAAATAAGAGAGAAGAGAGAGACCTGGCCACGGAGACGAATTCATAACTTATCGAAATGTTTGGTATATATATTTATTGTTTGATATGCATCTGTAATTCATTCAGCGTAGCTATACATCAATTTGAAAATTTAAAATGAAAAAAAAAGTTAAAAAAAAAATGCAGGGGGTGGGGGGCATACCCGGACCACACTAGTTTGTCGGGCCTTTATATTGCATTCCAGGCAAGATACTCCCCTGTGTATGTAACATGATATGCTGAATACATCTATACATAGTAATACTTCTCTGTTCAAGTTAAATAACCCATAAGTTAAAAAACCCATAAGTATTACGAAAGATTATCTTCATACATCTTCAAGTAAACTGGACAATATGGAAAAAATTAAATGTTACTAAATTAAATACTAAAAAAAATCGGTAGTTTTAGTAAAACATATATCTATAAACATATATTGTCAATAAATGCTCACGTATGTTTTATCAAACTTTTTTGATCAACCCTGAGTTTATGCTTCGATAGGTATATACATGTATAATGGTATTTAACCGTGTATTCGAATAACAACACAAAAAAGTGAGATGCATGCCCCAGGCTTTCCCGAGATGTGGTTGATCGATGGGGCTAAGAACTCCTTTTCAAGTTTAGCGTATGTATATCATGCGCGACCGTCTGTACATCTGTATGACTAGTGTGTGTGTGTGTTCATTTTCGAGACTGACTACCAAAGCATATGCGCCAGTACCTCTCGTGACATCAATTATATCAATTACACGACTTACCAAAATATATTAAAATACACCCGAAGTAATTATTTTTATCCTGGATATACATCATTAATATAATGAAGTATGTTTTAAATGTAATAATCATTGGAGAAAAACAATTGGTGATATACGCACCTTATAACCACCTTTAATTTCAGATTTATCAAAGCAGGACATGATTTACCAAATATACCGAAATATTAGTTTTAATTTTACTAATGGATTGTTCGCTTGAACTATGAACTTAATCATCTTTTTTTTTCATTTTCAGAGATCAAATAAGACGCAAATTACCCACATATGGTGCGGTTAGTGTCATGTGTTCTTAAGTTAACAGATCAATCTGAGGATGAACTCAATGCATATAGAAACGTACTATTTCAAAGAGCAACCCAAATAGACTCCTGCCCAAAAGGGAGATTAATCATGCGAAGAGGATCAAAAAGAAACCCTGTTCACCATCTTATTGCCTCAGACTGTTTCACTTTAAATATGTTTTTACAAGGTGATAACTCGAGCGAAATTGAGTCTATTTTTAGCAAAGCTAAACATCTGAGCTACCCTACTGTTAAACGGGAAACTTCCAGTAGCCCTCAGCACGAAACATTGCATTCGGCACCCATAGACTACCAAATGGAAATGAGTAAGATTCTCAGCAACGTGATAGAAGTTAATAATCGATACAATATGATAATAAATGACAGAAAATCAGACAAAGAAGAAATGTGTCGGCTTAAACACGATGTTTCTCAATTAAGAAGCGAAAATGACAGCCTTAAAACACAATTGACTACTCTCCAAAATGAAGTCACGCATAGACTGGTAGACTCAGAAACGAAAATCAGCAGTGTACTAAAATCTTCAATGCAAGAAATTAAAACAAACTCACTGCAAATAGAACACGTGTGTAAAACAATAGCGGAAGTAACAGCGTGTGGTAACATGAACCTGAAACCAGCACAAACTAAACGTTACCAAGAACCCGATAATGTCGAAACGATTCCTACGGAACCAAAGACCCTCGAAATACAAGAGGTCAGTGGTCCTACCAACACCACTGTCAACCAAAATAACATACCATATATAGTTGTAAATGAAGATGATTCCCCACCGATCCCATCGTATGCAGAAATCGTTAAAAGCGCCCCCAAGGACATCCCAATCAACGAGACTCGTCCAAAACGGCCTCCGATTATATACAACGACAGCTTAAACCAATGGATGAGACCAGCCAAAGACCAAAGCTGCAAAGGCAAAAATGACAAAATAAATCCGAACACCACTCAAACTAATGAGAAACCCGTTTACACTTCGGTACCGACCAACAACAGACCAAAACAGCACAATAAAAACTATGAAACGTACCCAATAAAATCTCATATTAGCAATGTGAGAGAAAACTCAAAGCTGTCTTATTGTTCAAATGACTCATTTAGTGGCATATACACAGGCAGACTGAGAAGTTACTATGTTAGTGGAATAGACCCTATGTCCACTCAAAGAGGACTAGAAACATACTTAACTCTCAGAGGCGTTACACCTACTGAACTGTCATTGTTTGAAAATAAAAAAGGTGAATTAGTTGCTAAAATGGCCATACCTCATTACCAAGGAAAAATCATTGAAGAGGATGATTCCTTTTGGCCGCAATTTACAAGAGGTCGGCGCTGGTACTCTAAAAATGCTTGGTCAAATTTTAAGAGCTCAATACAACAAAAGAGAAGTCACCGTTATGATAATAATAATGAATATGACGTAAACAGATACGATGGAAACGATCATGAAATTGACTAATGGCGGGTAAATCTAAACAAAAACTACCAGTCCCTTTTCTTCTTAATACCTTAAACATTATCACTTGGAATGTAAGGGGTATTATGTCCTCGGCTGCCAGCCTCAGTCAAACATTAGACGAGTAAATATTGATATAGCGCTCATTACAGAGCATAAATTACTACCTCACATGAAATTCTTTATGGATAGCATTAATTTAAACTATAGAAATCATACATTGTGTGACTCCTCCTTTGATGTATATGGCTCTGTTAAATGTGGTAAAGCTGGCATTTCAATATTGTTTAAGAAAGATCTTAAGTTCTCAATTAGAATATTAGATGAAATACATGACGAAAAAATAACTGGTTTAGAACTTATTTTGAAAAATAATACAAAATTGTTCATTTTATGTATTTATATGCCGGCTTCAAATTATGCAAATGTTGAATACGAAAATGTACTGAATACTTTGCAAGCAGCCTTAGACACATACTCCGATCAGGGTACTGTAGTAATTGCGGGTGACATGAACGCCGAATTAATAAATTTAGCAGGAATAGGCAATACGTTTAGAGATAAATCTCTGTCAAATTTCGTTAAAGATAATGAAATGTTCTCTTTAGGACTACAGCCTACAAGACAAGGTCCATTTTATACATTTAAACCCGCAGAGAAAATGTTGGATCACATATTAATTCACAAATGTTACGCTGATATTATCAATGAAACCCACATTCTAGACGATGATTTATTCGGGGTATCGGACCATCTACCGATTTTTACTAGTATAAATGTACAATTTGAATCATTACGAGAAAACCAAAGAACAGATAAAATTGCTTGGCACAAAATTAATGATAATTTCACTGAACTATACCAAAATGACATATCTGTAGCATTGCAAAATATACATTTTCAAGATATAGATACTTTCTATAATGATATAATATCAATAATAACAAAATCAGCCAATAATACCCTCCCCAAAGCGAAATTTAACACACATGCGAAACCATACTGGGGAAAAGCCGTACAACAGGCACATCGTGATCAGCGTATCGCGCGAAAGCGGTGGATAGCGGAAGATAGACCGCGCGGTAATGAGTTTAAAAGTTACACCGAATACAAATTACTGAAAAGAAATTTTATGAAGATCTGGAAAAATACGCGGAATGTGATAACAAAACATTTTGGAGTCTTGTAAAGAAACGAAAAAATCAAAAATCCCAGAGTTGCTCTCAAATTGAAACACAAAATGGTATTGTCCGCGATCCACAGGGTATTTGCGACCGGTTTTGCGAATTCTACTCGCAGATATACACACCACTTGAGTCAAATAATTTTGAAAACGATTTTAAAAGATCTATAGAAGTTGAAATTAAAAAGATTTCCGATAATAATATAACCTACGATGACACGCCTAAACTTAATGCCGACATAACTGCCGAATATATAGAAAAGTTAGTCAGGTCTCTAAAGAGCAAAAAAGCTGCTTCGTTTGACAATATTTATAACGAACACTTAAAATTAGGTGGTAAGATGTTATATGTCGTTCTTGCAACGTTATTTAATAAAATTATAACGGAAGAAATATTACCATCTAATTGTAAAAGGGGCGTAATAATTCCTATATTCAAAAACAATGGTAAATCCCGATCAGACCCAGGCAATTATAGGCCCATCACATTATTACCAGTCATATACAAGTTATTTGAAAAAATACTGCATACAAAACTCTTAAATTGGATAGAAGCAAAATGTATTGAATTTCCAAACTCACAACAAAATGCATATCAGAAATGCCTTGGGTCCATAACGGCATCATTTAACTTACAGGAAGCCATATTGTATAATGTTGAGTTAGGCAGTAAAGTTTTTGTCTGCACCCTGGACACGAAACAGGCTTTTGACACTCTCTGGATAAACGGTATATTCTACAAACTGCATGAGTTAGGCATTCAGGGAAAACCCTGGCGGCTTATAGCTAACGCACATACACGCATGCAAAGTTGTATATACATTAATGGCGTACAATCAAAGTGGTTTGCAGTAAATCAGGGCGTCCGGCAGGGTGGGACTATCTCTACTCTAATTTACAATCTGTTCATTGATGGGCTCTTGAACGAGTTAGAACGTAGCAATCTCGGAACATGCATATTAGATGTAAAGGCAGGAAACTGCACTTTGGCTGACGACCTCACTCTATCGTGTACATCCCCAGAAAGCTTACAGAATATGTTAGATATAGTAAATAGATATTCGACTAGATGGCGCTACATAATTAACCCCTTAAAGAGCAACATTATCATTTTTGGTGACAAAGCTAGAGTAAAAAAATGTCCTGACTTTTTTCTAGGTCAAGACAAAGTAAATATTGTAAGAAGCGTCAAACATGTAGGAATCACACTAGTCGATAGTTTTACTCATAATGAAAAAATCAAAATTGCGATTACGAAGGCAAAATCTGCGTTCTTCTCTCTAATGCCTCTTGGTCTCGCTACAAACCTCATTAATCCAATTTTATCAGCGTCCCTTATACATAAGATCTGTATACCAACGCTATTGTATGGGTCGGAACTTTGGTTTAATTTATCCAAACAGAACATTGAGCAAATGGAGATTTTTTGCCGCTTTTGCGCTAAAGTAATACAGGGATTTGATAGACTTACTAGAACGGATATGTGTCTAAGCATGCTCGGGTGGTTGCCAGTACAAGCAGAGGTTGATAAAAGAAAGTTAGGATTTCTACAAAAACTATGTTCGATGCCGAATGATCTACTTCCAAAGCAGGTCTTTAATGCACGCTTATCTATGTTTATAGTTAGAACCGATAATAAACAAAAAGGCTATATTCCTGATATTTTTAAAATTTTAAAAAAATATGATATGGTACATTTTATTGTAAATTATATTGAATCAAGTATATTTCCGAGCAAACTTGTTTGGAAAAAACTCGTCAAGAAGAATATTTATAAGTATGAATCTAGCCAATGGCTACAACGTATGAGATGCCAAAACGTATTTGATAGATTTATGTCCGTTCATACAGTTATAAAACCAGCCATATTATGGAAGTGTGCCTCAAATGGTTTATCACTAAAAAACTCAAGAGTGGTTAGCAAAATATGGACTGACATTTCGCCAACTGTATCAAGAGTTTGCAAGTTTTGTGAAAGTATTTATACAGACTTTTATTCACATATAACTACAATATGCCCACTGACACAGTCGACACGGAACATTTTCCTTGAACATGTCCATTTAAAATATGGACAGCACATGTTTGATAAACTATTGAATGGTGAATGTGAGGACGTCCATAGATATCTCATCGGCCGGTACTCCAATGAACTTGACAATGAACTGTGCCATGAACAATTCTGTCAGGAATCCTACAGTTATATTGCTTCATGTGTTTACCTGTTTGAGACAAGTCAATAAGACAGAAATAATGCTAGTGAATTTCTTAATCATGTATGAACTATAATGTTAATGATCACTTTATAAATAAAAACTAGTACTAAGAACATTTTAATTAATTATATCATTATATTAGAAGTGAAATATGGATAAAAATCTGCAAAAAAAAAAAAAAAAAAACATTTCTCTTTACTTATTAGTCAACACTGCTTGTTTATTTTGAACTTAATTAATATTTGTTTGTGTTTATTGATGTTATTTGTACTTTGCCTTTTTTTGTCACTTGTATTATATGTTCTTCACTGCACTATCTGCACAATTTATAAATCTCTGTAACTAGAGGATATAAAGAGTATAAATATAAATAAATAAAAAGTAAACTGGACAATATGGAAAAAATTAAATGTTACTAAATTAAATACTAAAAAAAATCGGTAGTTTTAGTAAAACATATATCTATAAACATATATTGTCAATAAATGCTCACGTATGTTTTATCAAACTTTTTTGATCAACCCTGAGTTTATGCTTCGATAGGTATATACATGTATAATGGTATTTAACCGTGTATTCGAATAACAACACAAAAAAGTGAGATGCATGCCCAGGCTTTCCCAAGATGTGGTTGATCGATGGGGCTAAGAACTCCTTTTCAAGTTTAGCGTATGTATATCATGCGCGACCGTCTGTACATCTGTATGACTAGTGTGTGTGTGTGTTCATTTTCGAGACTGACTACCAAAGCATATGCGCCAGTACCTCTCGTGACATCAATTATATCAATTACACGACTTACCAAAATATATTAAAATACACCCGAAGTAATTATTTTTATCCTGGATATACATCATTAATATAATGAAGTATGTTTTAAATGTAATAATCATTGGAGAAAAACAATTGGTGATATACGCACCTTATAACCACCTTTAATTTCAGATTTATCAAAGCAGGACATGATTTACCAAATATACCGAAATATTAGTTTTAATTTTACTAATGGATTGTTCGCTTGAACTATGAACTTAATCATCTTTTTTTTTCATTTTCAGAGATCAAATAAGACGCAAATTACCCACATATGGCGCGGTTAGTGTCATGTGTGAACTTGTATTACGATGGGGCTAACAACACCAGTAGCATTTAACTAAACTGCCCAAAAAAAGATTAAGCTTTGAAACAATGCACGAGTGTGTCATTACTCATCAGTTGATATAACACATGTTTTATATAAAATGACGTACAACTGACTACAGTAATTCGAAGTTACATAGAGATGATGGGATATTTTTATATTTGTGGATTTTATTGACTGTTCTTCGATTTCCTGTGAACTTACGTCAATGGCTAATTAATATATATATATCTACTATCCTGATAAAAAATCACTTTGATTGGGGTGTCATACAGTATTATTGAAGTTTATTTCATATGTTCACACCTGTTTCACGTTTATTGTTTGTCCACAGGATTTTGAAGTTATAAGTTAGTAAGTAAGTAAGTAATTTTTTTATTATAGTGACATGTGTATACGGAAATAACAAACATTTAATACAAATGCATAGAGAAACACCCGGCCCAACGGACCTATAAGTCACCTTATAATTATAGTTTACAAGTAGTCAACATGGTTAAACATAATAGAAAATACTGATATGAGCTCACAATGTACAATTTACAATACAATTAAAGTTACAAAGGGTTCATTCATAAATATTATATATATTGTGATAAATAGTGTCAGTTTAGTTCAATAAGTGCACCACATGTTTACAGTTACGAGTTATAAAACACACTTCTTCTAAACAGATAAGCTTTAACAAGAAATATGGTTATATGTTAATAGAATGATGTAAAACATGTTTAACAAATGTCTCAGGGGAGAACTTTCTAGAAATAGAGTGGATGGGGGTATTTTTATTTATTGATTTTATTGATTGATCTTCGATTACCCGTGGTTTGTCGTCTTCAATATAACGTGTAGAGTTGCTGCTAAACAACAATTCATTAAGTCACAACTCCCTTTTGGCGATTTAAACCAAATGAAAATTAAAGTCAGGGACAAAAAAAAAAACAGGTGCGTTTCCTATGCTCTAAAACATTATTATTATTATTATTATTATTAAATTACTCTTCTGAAGTTTGGGGCTTTAACAAAGGTGCGAAGACCGAAATAACGCATTTAAGTTTTTGTAAACGGCTCTTAGGTGTTAAAATTTCCACACAAAATAGTTTTATTTATGGAGAAACCGGTCGAATTAGCTGCATGTACAGAGGATACTTTAATATCATAAAATACTGGCTAAAAATCTGCTCTTCGAGCGACACAAAATATATAAAATTAGTATACAATATGATTCAATCTGAAAACGAAATGCATGTAAATAGAAAAAATTGGGTTTCAGAAGTAAAAACATTACTATCAACATTGGGATTTTATGAAGTATGGTACGCTCAAAGTGTAGGCGATGCTAACGCTTTTCTAATATCGTTTAAACAGCGGTTAAATGACGTATTTATACAAACTTGGAACGCAGAATTAAATAATTCAACAAGAGCATTATTTGATCGGTCGGTAGCATCATTTGAATTTAAACCGTACCTAGATATAGTAAATATACTCGGTAAAAATAGCTTTGGACCAGGGTATATAAAGTCATATAAAAATAAATCTAGGGGACACAATTTAAGTATCTTTTTTAGTAACCAAGGTCTACCCTACCTGGTTATTTTGGTACCAGAAACATTAAATTCCAAACAAGATTTGATTTTAAAAAAATATCGCGAACACACAAAGGGTCTGTAATTTTTTGTGCAAATTCCATACAAAGTAACAGTTAAGGACACATTCGAGTAACCAATAAAAAGATTATTATTTTTTCGCAAACTTCCATTGTAAACGATAATTATTGTTGATTGTTGATCTATTGTGAATTATCAACTGAGATAATAAGGGTTATGGTCGAATGTCATGGTTCAGCGATCATTGTACGCGTTTGAACATTGCCATGGTCCAAAACTTCTTTTACAGAGTATATATCAAAATACCGATATGCATTATCGGGACTCCGCCTATCCTCTCATAGGCTAGAAGTAGAGAGTGGTCGATGGAAAATACCAGCCAGCGTACCTTTTCAAGAAAGATTATGCAGACAGTGCAACTCCTTAGAGGATGAATATCATTTCTTAATCGAATGAAATAACTATCAAGAATTAAGAAAAATGTATATTAAGCAATATTTCTGGAAAAAAACTAGTTATTTTAAATGTATACAATTAATAAATACTGTTAATAAAACTGAAATTAAAAAGTTAAGCGTGTGCGTACAGAAAGCCTTTGAATTAAGAGTACAAATTAATAGAGCCTAGTTTAAACCTTTTATCATTAATGTTATAATCATGATATGATAATGTTATAAGTGTTAAAAAAGCCCTTGCAATCTTGCTGCAGTCTCAATACAACCAGAAAAAAATGAGATTTAAAGACATTTACATACTAGTTTAAACTTATCATAATACAAGTATACTATGTGTATGATTTATATATGTTTTTCTAGTGTATTTCGTTATATGATTATATATGTAAATATTTGTATTTGTGTGTGTACTCGGAGATAGACGTGTGAATAGGTCACTTACAAAGAAAGCTCTCTCTCCCATATGTTTTGGATTGTGTTTTAACGCATGACCCCCAAGACCCTGGGATAACATATTGAATATAATTTATGTTTGCCATCTATCCGTGTCATTATCGAATTGTTAATATTGTAAATATGGATGGACCATATGTGGCTTAAATAAATGAATAAAGAATATTATATTATATTATATTATTTTGCATTGTATACATACATTGTCATGCATAATAAGTCAAGTGATTTTAGAGGAAAGTACATTTGCTATGAGCAATATTAATATTAAATAACTGATACACGAGGATGAAAATACAAAAGAGCTTAACATTATTTAATTAATCAAGACTGTATTCCTTACAGCTAAAGCTGTACTAATATATTTTGATAACTTTATAACAGTATTCTTATCCTGTGTCTGCAGTAAATCTAAGAATTTAAACATGCTAGGTCTATATTATAATAATATGTTTCAATATAAATTGTCCGGATTCTTGTTACACGAGGACAAATAAAAAAATGGTATTCATCTTCCAAATCAATTCTGTGACAGCATTTACACTATCTTTCATTTCTATGTATTCTGTTACGAGAGTTTCTACCGGTCTGTATTCTTAACCAATGTGCTGATATTCTGAGGTGTGTTAAATATGGTCTGAAACATGCAAATCCAAGACAGTATTGGAAGCTTTTAAACACGCAATATAAACAATCGGTAGCAAATGCGTCTCTCATGATTTTTACAATTTTGTTAAATCATTAAATGAGAATGAACACGACAATGAAAATGGACAAAATGTAACACATGATGTAAACATAGACGATAACACTATTAATGAAATAAATAATAAAATTAACGAATCTTGCAGAAGAAATATTATTTGCTGTTAAAAGCTTAAAAAATGATAAATGCCATTCATCGTAATATTGTTAATGAGCAAATTAAGTCTACTAAAAATGTTATGAAGTGCTTATTCCAGATTTCGTTGTGGTGTTGCACCTATTCGAATTGAGACTGGACGATATGGGAGATTAAATGTAACTGAGAGAACCTTTTGTCACTGTAAAAACGTTGTCGAAATGAGGAGCACGTACTCTTGTCGTGTCCATCATGTCCATTATACGAATATATTAGAAATATGTACTATGAGCAGATGTATGCTAATAGATCTGACCTCAGATATAAATCCATTTCAGAAAAGATGTATTTTATATTAAGCTGTTATGAGGAACATTTAATAAGGTTATCTGCCAAATTCTGCAAGAAATTATAAGGAAAAGGAGAAATATACTGTATAAATATCTTAAATGTAAATATGTATACAGGATCTGATGACGTTGTTCTTTTAGATCTTTATTCTCAAGTATTTTATTCAAAGAGTATTGAACAGTTTGTAGTACTTTTAAGAGTAATTATCACATATAACTATGTATTTTAATTTGCTTTATGTTGTGTCATGTATGTAAATGCTGTGATGAAAATGTAAATATATGTAGTTAAGCATTTTTATAAACTCTTAATTAGAAAATAGTATTAATTTTACTTGCAATGTACTGAGTTTTACGTTATAATAGTCTCTCCTAGCTCTATAGTCTAGTAATTATAGATTGTAAGGTCAAACAAATTCCAACAGAAAGTATTTTAGGATTTTTAGAATCACTGACATGTAACGAGTTTCAGAAAAAAACTCCTCAAAACAAAGATGGTGGGAAATGCTAAATTTTGGGTAAAAGTTGCGTTTTTAAGAGAAAATCTACGGAAACTGGAATAATTTTATACAAAATCATTTTCGCAAATTAGAATTTTCTAACAGTGCGGAAATGCTCCTCCAAATACATCTCCATGTAAATCACGGTTTTATAGATGGATATTGGGTTAATAATATGAGATTATGGGGCAAAACTTGGAAAAAATGAATAAAATCGTTGATTTCTGTAACACATTTGGTGTTGCTAGGCTATAAATTAAAACAAATACTAAATGAGTTGTAAAAACTTAGTTTCTTAATGTTTTGCACAGTGAAAGGTACAGAGATGTGCCAGAAAAAATTCCTTTAGCAAACAAAGATATCAATTACTTTATTTGTGGGTCTAAAAATGTGTTTTTCATAAAAAAATCGCTGAAAAGAAGAATCATTTTGTAATAAGATGTTTGAACATAAACTTATCTAATGGAAGTGATAAAATGGTGCACAATTATATCTACAAATGTTCATTGTATCGTAAGTTTATGTGAAAGTTCACATTGTGAGCTTTTGGGGCAAAATGTTGAAAAAAATAATAAAATCGTTGATTTCTGTAATACAGTCGTAGTACAGCCCTTTAAGCTAAAGTAGTAGGGACATGAATTATAAAATGATAATCTATAATGTTTTTCCATAGAGCAAGATGCAAGGATGTGCCCCAAAAAAGTCATAAGGCGTATACTGTTGAAAAATGCATTATGTTCGGGTGGCAAAATGTTTTTTCATAAAAAAAAGTTGTACACAGGAATCATTAAGATGTATTTTGAATATACATAATCTATTTGAAGTGATATTATCTTATATATGCATATATTCAAATGTTTTATAGTATCAGAAATTTAGTTAGATGCTCAATGTTAAGGTCTGTAGCAAACGGTCCGTTGAATAAATGTCTAGTTACAATGGTTACGACCATGGCTCATGTTTACATCATCTGGAAATTTTATATATAAAATAATGAAGTAAAAACATGATGTAATTACATACATATGTATTTATAACCTTTTGATACACATATTGTATACACTTCATTGAATATGTGGTGGAAACATTGTTCAAGCAATCATTACAAGGGTTTATAATCATTTAAATAGCATATATGGTAACTTATATTAAAATGGTGCAATATCTTTTATCTTTAGGTGTGATAATTACATTTTAATGAAAAAGATCACCGGAAACTGTATGATAAGTTTTAAAAACACACTCAAAGTAATTGTATGAAATTCAATTTTGAAATTTTGCGCAATACTCATTTCGAAGTTGTAGGAGCTTTTGTTCACATCACCTAATATTATTGCTTGTTTATGTAAGAAAAGAGTGATCAAATAAATAAAAAAATAATTTAAATGAATCTCAATTTCTATAGAATTCATAGAGTTTACAAAAAACCTGTTACACATTCAATGCAATAAATGAAAACTCTGATTACATTGTTTTGGTTGTTCATAATGTATATAACCTTTCATTAACTTGCAATGCCCACACTTCCGAGAAGCAATTATTTGTTGAAAACACTAAGGTATATATGTTATTTAAAAGATGATGATTGTGATGGAAGACTAGTGTGTTACTAGTGGGATAATCCATAGATTTAGCTAACTATCAGACATACCTTGTACGAAAATGCTTGGAACAAACTTTGCACAACTGGTGTTTTCAGCTGTAGCACTAATATTACTACACTTGTAACACATGCATATCCATCACTATTATTATTTTTCCAAAATAACTTTGTACGTTAATATAAACTTTGTGTTTTGGACTAAACGCATCGCACTCTATAAAAAGCTATATACATGTATTTACATATGTACACAAGCTTGGATACAAACAAGAGGCCTCGCTAACCCATTGGATATGGCCATGGCTTTGGAGCCACAGGCCTTTGCCCAATTGGTTCGCTCCCGAGGCATGCATGATGGGAAACTTCATCCTACATTTCAAATACTCCGCCCCGCATGGGTTCGCTCCTTTGTGGAGGCATGTCTGATGGGAACCTTCACCCTTCATGGCATCTCAATCTGAAATTGCCTTCCCAATATAACCTTATATGAGTGCTAAACCCATTTCATTCAGGGTTACAAATACAAAAAGCATCTGTGACGTGCAAATTATTGATAAACTCAATTACTGTTCTACTCAATTGAAAATGTTATGTTTTACGCATAACTAAACAGTTCATAGCATCACAGGGGTTAAGACATTTAATTATTCCAAAATGCATCCTTTTATCCATTACAAAAAAAGTAAAAATATATTTTACTCTAGACACATGAAAATCTTCTAGTCCACTATCCCTATCAATTGCAAAAAATATCAAAGTTTGAGTATACTTGTTTTCAACATGTCCGCAATGTGAGTATCTAATTCAATCTGGAAATAATGAAACTGGGCGAGTACATATATAAGGCAAAAGTTCATAACTCCCAAAATATAGTTTATACTGCTCAAATTATTTTTGAAAATCGGTTCATGTATATTTTGCATTTTTTCACCAAAATCATAAAGCCTTGTATGTTTGTTGACTTATTTCTGACACAGTAGGGCACATGCGCAACACTTATAATGCGCCAAACTGATACAAGGAAATGATCTGTCTACACTTTTTCTAGTACGGAAAATCACTAATGGATGTAGATACATGAACGAGACGTAATAGTTGGCCATAACATAAGTAGCTCCTTTAACGTCGGTATATTTTTGGTAATTATAAATCGACTGTTGAGTTCCGGTTTATTTCCGACGCACATGCGCATCAGGCTACGTATTACGCTTTAACGAACGCCATTTTGCTTTGGTGTACATAGACGGATCCTGGTGTACAGTAGGTCGACGTTATACGTATCACTAATGGATGTAGATACATGAACGAGACGTAATAGTTGGCCATTACATAAGTAGCTCCTTTAACGTCTGTTTATTTTTGGTAAATATAAATCGACTGTTGAGTTCCGGTTTATTTCCGACGCACATGCGCAGCAGGCTATGTATTACGATTTAACGAACGCCATTTTGCTTTGGTGTACATAGACGGATCCTGGTGTACAGTAGGTCGTGGCACAGGAAATTGCGTCTTTGATTATTCATAATTTTCCATTACAGATGTTGAGATTTTATCAGTAGGTGATTAAATGTCATTCGCAACATCTCGTACACTGCTTCGCAGCATGACTCGAATGTAATACGCAGGTTTCCATATTGGTTACGTCATACTAGCGTGACGCGTTTCAGATTCCCGCCAAAACGAATTTGCATTCAAAATCAAAGTTATCCTCAACATTTTGCAATGTCATTTAGCCGATTGCTCCATCTATAGTTCATTTACGTGAAAGCAGTGATAAAACATTCATCTGTATCGTAAATAACAAGCATGCAACGCAAATCATACATCAACACGTGTGGCAATCGGCCATAATGTTTATGTAGCAACAGCTGAGCAACAGTGCACTATTTCCTGTGCCGTTGCCTTCCGGCATTCGATCAACATGTAATATTATTCTGGTATTCGTTTCATTTTTAGTGAAAAATACTAATTATTCGATAATTACATAGACATAGATACGTTATTAATGTCTATGACTAATCGTAGGATACATACATTTCCGTTGATTTCTCTCGTCAATAAAACAATCACAATTTAAACTAACTTGCGCTTTATAACAAACACATTTCTTTATTTTATAAATCAATGCAGTTTCGATATGTTTGTATCAGACATGAATAATAGGTAACTTATAGAGAAAGTGTTTACAATCAATACTCATGTGACTGACTACATCCCCTAGGGCTCTCGTAATTAGGCGAAGTCGCTTTAAACTTCGCTCTAATTTGACTGACCTCGTTTTTTATACATGTTGGGCGAAATTTGAGTCGTCGGCAATAAGCAAAACTGCAAACTTCTGTGTGTTTGATTGACGGGTAATTATTTTGTCAGCAAGTTTCATTTCAAAGTGCTTTGAATAATGATTTAATTGATTGATTTCTTTTTATATCGGAAATGTGTCAGGTTTCTACGACCAAGACAAAAAATAATCCATTCACAACATCTCATTCACTGCTAAGCAGCATTACTTAAATGTATATCGAATGTCACCACACCATATTGGTTATATCCTACTAGTGTGACCTCATTCCAAAATAATGGTTCTGCTATGTTCGGCAATCTGATCCTAGTGATGTACTCGAGATACTGAGAATGAACTTCTTATGTCATAATGCAGAACATATTAAATGACGTCAGTAGTTCAGTCGCATCCGACTGCCGAAAATGACAGATACTTAATTCGGGAATGTTGACCGGATATCCAGACAAGATCAGACAAATGATGAGTATATTTAAATGGCACTTTGGTGACTTTTGAATTCGATGTCTCGGCGGGTTAGATCGTACAGGGCACGAAAATTCATCCGCTCGTATTGACGAGTGATTTTCGAATCTGGACGAGTGAAATCCATGAATCGGTCGTCCGAGAGGACGAGTAACATTTCAGTAGAAAACAACGACAAAGAAAATAGTTCTTACATAGATTATTAAGCGATTACATGCAGTAAATAGTCGCAACTCTGTTTATTCAACGATAAAATGCAATTTAAGTCAACCGGATATTGGCATTTCCGCTTTGGGACATTCTAAAATGCGGGTCCCGTTCTAATTTCATGGAGCGCGAACGTTACGGTATTTGATGTTATACAGATAACACTTTCACGGGGGAATCTTTAAGGGCACTAGTCAGCTTTTAGGTGACTGGGGCCAGGGCCTTCAGTGAAGGAGAATTGCAAAATGTATGCTGTTTTCCTGTATTGTAGTTAAACATTTTCTAATAATTATTAAAAAAAAAAATTAAGAAGGGATTTTTTCACAGGAAAAGGGGGAAATATATACCATGCCAGAGTAACATCAGACTGTAGTGAACTATAGAATATAACTATGAATATAGTCATCTATAATACTGGTCAAAGTTTCATAATTTTCAATGATTTATATAAAGAACAAAACAACACGTTATGATGTTTCTGTTTGTTTTATTTATATATAATAGTGTTAAATGATGGTATCTGACTACTTTGACTTATGAACTTTTACAGTCAGAGCAGGAAGAGTAATCATCCTATAAGGACGAGTAACATGTCAATGGCACTTGTCCTGCAGGACGAGTATATAGTAAAATATATTTCGTCCCCTGTCGTAGGAAGAGTGGTATTGTCAGATAGTAAATTTATTATTGCACGCGACAGTGTACAAGGTGTATAAATTTGATACATTTGTAAACATCTACTTCACATCTGAAAATATCACTAAAATATCCCCTTACAGTCCTCGTAAATGATTATAATAAAAGTTCTATAAAGGTAATTTATAATTTTGATAGAGCACCATCAAAAAAACTGACCAATCAGTGACCAGAAATAAGAGCATACCAATACATTGTGGTAGGTGATAAACTCGGTCTTTATCCTTGATGTTCAACCAAGTTTACTGTTAACATTAAGGTATCTACAGAATGATTCTTTTAAAACCCTGCATATTTCATGCACATTCATGCAAACTGATTAAATACATGTATCTTTCAAAATCAAAATCTTGAAACTTATCGTCTTTTTACTCTGCCAAAGATTCTTATTTTACTATAGAACCTAAGGATAAAAACCGAGTAACACACATTTTATCCAATCGTGAACGCTCGGCCAATCCCGTCATTCTTTGGGATCCCGTCTCGTGTGTATCACGGCGCTTCGGTATGTTCAAAATCTTTACATTCTATTAGCCGGAAGGCAACGGCACAGGAAATAGTGCACTGTTGCTAAGCTGTTGCTACATAAACATTATGGCCGCTTGCCACACGTGTTGATGTACGATTTGCGTTGCATGCTTGTTATTTACGATACAGATGAATGTTTTATCACTGCTTTCACGTAAATGAACTATAGATGTAGCAAACGGCTAAATGACATTGCAAAATGTTGAGGATAACTTTGATTTTGAATGCAAACTCGTTTTGGCGGGAATCTGAAACGCGTCACGCTAGTATGACGTAACCAATATGGAAACCTGCGTATTACATTCGAGTCATGCTGCGAAGCAGTGTACGAGATGTTGCGAATGACATTTAATCACCTACTGATAAAATCTCATTATCTCTGTAATGGAAAATTATGAATAATGAAAGACGCAATTTCCTGTGCCGCGCCTCCTCCCCGCCTGAAATTAATGATTTATCTCAAATATTTTTCAATTAATATGATGGATGTAAGTCTTCATTGTTTTATTCCATTCATTTGTTGTTCAATAAACGGTTCAATTTTCTCATATTCAAAACTTCATACATTTACTTCCGTGTCGGAAGTATTTGACTTGTTCCCAGTTTCGGGTTCGCTAGTAAAAATCCTAAATTGACACACAAGCGTTCGAGTCTTGTTCAAGAATAGGCTGATATTATGATAACTTTTGCCTTCGATTTCACGGTGGTCCGATCAATGAGATGAAGTTACTACAGTTCAATAGCGTAATAAAGGCCTACCTGTCCATTTCTTTTAGGGCAATTTTTGGACCCACACTTGCTCTAATAAATTACTGCCCACGCAGTTGCGCGAGACGTTCAGTGTATCTATTCTCCGTCGTATGGTTACGTAGCTGGGACTGGGCAATTTACGGTACTGTGGAACGAATACTGTCCACTACTTTCTTGAAATGAAACTACCTCGCAAAAACAAAACGCATACAACTTTCAAGATGGCTGTCACAAAGTGATCCTAAAGCGTAATACATAGCCTGCTGCGCATGTGCGTCGGAAATAAACCGCAACTCAACAGTCGATTTATGATAACCAAAAATATACAGACGTTAAAGGAGCTACTAATGGCCAACTATTACGTCTCGTTCATGTATCTACATCCATTAGTGATACGTATAACGTCGACCTACTGTACACCAGGATCAGTCTATGTACACCAAAGCAAAATGGCGTTCGTTAAAGCGTAATACATAGCCTGCTGCGCATGTGCGTCGGAAATAAACCGGAACTCAACAGTCGATTTATAATTACCAAAAATATACAGACGTTAAAGGAGCTACTTATGTAATGGCCAACTATTACGTGTCGTTTATGTATCTACATCCATTAGTGATTTTCCGTACTAGAAAAGGCTACTCCATCATACATGATTTATGGAGAACTTGGCATTACCCCGTTATATATTGATGTCAATGAGAGGATAGTTGCCTACTGGACAAGATTAATAGAAAATATCAGTAGTGACAAAAACAAAACTCTCTTCAAAATTATATATGTTGATAAGAGAATTACATTATTAGGATCTCGTCAAATCTACATGGATAGAAAATATCAAACACATTCTATGCACGTCTGGCTTTTCTGGAATTAGGTACAGCCAGAACCTTTTAATTAAATGAAAAGTGGTTTGTTAAATCGTTCAGACAAAACTTAAAGACATCTTCATATAAAATTGGCATTTCGAGCTTGGCCGTACTTCGGGCACAAACATCTACAACTATTTGCAAACTAGTTTTAAGCAAAGTTTTTATATTAAAGCATTAACAGTTTTAAACTGTAAGAAGCTTATACTCGTATAGCAGGTTTAACAAGAAATCACAGGTTACCAAAGGAGATCGGAAGGTGGAGGAATACCCCATCTGATAGAAAATGCACCCAATGTAATGATCTTGGGGATGAGTGTCATTTTGTTTTAGTATGCGCGCGGAATAATTATACCTACAGCCTAAAAGTTAGAACTATCGTGGAAAATAAGAAAAAAAAATATACACAACTTAAATAATTTACGCGATAAATAATGTTGTCAGCAATTAATGACCCCATTATTGATTTTTTTCATTTATCACTGCACCATTTTGTTAGGAAAAGGAAATGATATTGTAATCTACGCTGGTTAAAATAAAATAAAATAATAATAATGGCTTAACAAATATTGTCTACATAGATATAAAGAAATATAAAAAGATCGGACAGTGAAAGTAGCATTCAAGGAGGACAGTCAACCACGAAACACAGAAACAAACATGAAACCGACAAACAGGAAGGCAAAAGTAACAATAAAAGCAAACGACATCACAAACACAAAAGGGTTGACAATAGGGCTACCGCCTTGGAACGGTCAGTGGCAAAGTAGGCCACTGGGGTTTAAACCGGTTCTAGAGTGCACCAAACCTCACACTTACCCTACTGCCATCCCATTAAAACAGGACAGTGTAGATAAAGAAATCCCCGCCATGATCTAATCTCTAACCAACAAAGCAGCATCAATAGGCGATATAAGTAAAACGCAAATATGCTCGTGTAAATATAATACAAAAAATAATAGCCTAGAAAGCCACAATAAAGGTACTCAGTGACTTGGCAGAAGCCAGAGAAACAAGAGAATAAACCATTAAGGGCACGACAAGAAAGATCATAGACAAACATCAAACGCCACCGTCCCAATGGGCTTTAGGTAGGCGTCATCATATGGTCCACAGCCTGTCCGGTCATCGTACAATTAAAGAGGAAATCATAGTGGCGAACTGTAAAAGGGTCCACCACCAAGCATGCAGTACGTTGCAAAATGACAGGGTTATAACCTCCTTTGATAAACTTCTTAACAAGTTTAACAAGTGATCATGACCAAGAATCTTACGAAGTTTATAAATTTCATCACCATAGAAGTCAGGTTGTGATAGTCCTTGTCGCAGAAGAGATCTTAAATTGCTTTTATATTTGGAAAGAAGATCAAGGTTACGATAATAAAATTGTGCAAAGGTTTTACGAAGTTTATGGTAACGGTAACCCTGATTGAGTAGCTTTTTAGTTATATAAAGATTACGAATATTAAAGTCCTCAACTCAAGTACAAGCTCTTGAAAAACGAATAGGCTTAGACACATAAACCCCATAAGAAGTTGCTCGGGGAACATCCCCATCCAAGTGGGGGTAATTAACAATGTCAAAATTAAAATCATCTCTCTTGTCATAGATTTTGCTAATTATGTCACCATTTTCAATAGAGAGATCCAAATCAAGAAAAGAAGCGTTATTATCAGATATATTAGCTTTATTAAGCTGAAGTTATATAGGATAAATATTATCAACCATAGTTGGAAAGAAAGGGTTGTCAATGTTCAATATGTCATCCAGATACCGAGAGGTGTCATTAAAAGCTTCAATAACATCTTCCTGGGTATCTGGTGAAAGACTCAACATGAAATCTCTTTCATAGCAAAATAAAAACATATCTGCGACAAGTGGTGTGGTGCACAGTTCGTACCCATAGGGATACCAACAAATTTGTCTATAAACGGTGGTATCATGCCTGACGAAAATAGTATCTAATAGGAAGATGAGTGCTTCACAAACTTCATAGCAAGTCCACATAGTATAATTGTCTAAACTGCCGTTAGTAAAAAACGCTTTAATGTTATTACATGCCAAAAATGTAGTATTTTCTCTAGCGAATGTTTTTTTGAATAAGAGAAATTAGCTTGTCTTTAATAAGGTGATGTGGTAAGGTTGTATATAGTGTACATGGTGTAGAGAAGTCATAAGTGCTATCTGATGAAACTTGTTTAACGTGATCTTTAACGGCAGTAAGACAAGACGGGTAATATGTGCGGAAACAACATCATCCTTAGTGGATTTAACTGGTGTATACGAATTATTGCTGCCGAGTTTCCGTAATAAAACATTGACGTAATGTAGACGTCAAACAATAATTACATTATAAGCTGCTTTATCTGCAGGAACTAAAACAAGTTTATTATGAAATTCCTGAATTCCCGATTTTAAATTACGAAAGGAAAACCTAGGTCTCGGAGGAAGTAAAAAGGGGTTAGCATTATAAAAGGTAATACGTGTATCTATAATTTTAAGAATTGACTTTTTCCAAGTTGAAAGCGAGTTTGGGTCCGCACGTTCTCTACGACACAATTTTATACTAAAATATTCAATGGAGTGGGCGATCTGGGCACGACTGGCATTAAACTCAATAGTTGAAGGTAATCTATATTTAGGATCTTTCGAAAACAAATGTCGAATACGTTTATCAACAATATCAAAATTACCAGTGATGACATGACCTGCTGGAGCATAGCAACATTTTGATGTGTTGCATTTACATTCCTTAGGAGTATTATGTACTATATCAAGGTCAGAAACTTTTTTGTTGTAGTTGAAAATAATATTTCTAATAGGCTTTTTATACTTATAACAAATTACAGGACTTTCGGATTTTTTTTAATATTTCGGGATAGAATCAACTACATGAGTATCCCGAAAAATACTAGGCATGTCAATGAAATCAATATCTTTATTAATATATAGTAGTTTTAGAAAATGCCTGACGTGATCAGACTCCTTGTCAATATGGGGTCGGAGAACATGTTGTGTGTGAAAGCAGTGTTATACAAGGGATCTGTACGAATGAAAATGTTGTCGGCTTCCTCGTCGATCAACTTTAGTGAAAAAATGGACAAAGAGATAAGCCGTGAAAGCATAGCATAGAGTGCTTTCCAGACTGTTTAAAAATAGTATGTAAATCAGCGACAGAAATAATTACACGCGATTTACGTTTGATGTTACCATTACGCCTAAGACCATGAGACCTAGATTTACGTTTTCGAATAGAAAATATAGAAAAAATGTCAATATTAGGATCTTTAGAAATATTTCCTTCTTGATAAATATTGTCATTAAGGCCGAGTGGATAAGGTGTCTGTAAGTTTTTCATCCACTTAAGTTCTGCAATATGACTAGCATCTGTTTGAAGCTTTTAGTAGCATCATTATCTAAAAATATATATGCAACCGGTTGAACAGTTACGTAATTAAAATTATGACCTGACTGACGAAAGTGTTGGTACAAGTATTATTTTTAATTTTTAAGATTACTTGCATTATATTTGTGTTCACGAAATCGAACTTTTAAGGAACGACCTGTTTGTCCAACATATTGTATATCGCAACGTGGTGCATTTTAAGTCAGAACATCAATGACGTGAGTAGTACGTCAATCAACATTTGAAGCTAGACACACATTAAACAATCTACCATTAACAGCTGATTTAATGGTGGACTTGCAAGATATATAATTGCAACAACTGCGTCTCTTAGCATTGCACTTATTATAATAGAGGGAAACACCCTGCGTCTTGAATGAACTAAATGATTTCTGAAAGGAGACTTTATATGATATTTCCTCAAAACAGGTGATCCTAGAGGAGTTACGGAAACTTTTAAGCCATTATTAAAAATCCTAGTAATATTATTAGAAGCAACATGAAACGAAGTTGCCGAGTGAAGATTTAAAGGTGTAAGGCGTACATATGGTTTAGTTCTAAGAAATGAAGAGTTATTTTGTGGAATTTATATTGATGACGCAGAGTGTAACCGAATATTATATAATGACTGTCAAAGACTGAATTGAAAAAACCCGAAACAATATAGTAATGTTAACGATCGCATTAAAACATATTGTGCCAAAGCTTATAAAAATATTGGATTAATTTATTTTGGTCTATTAAAAATGCAGGCGACTTTTTTGATAAAGTTTTCAATAAACGCCAAGCTTCATATATAAGTACTTATGATTTTCTACATTATATACAACTTACCACGCACCCTTATCAAAGACAAGCTTACTTATTGCTCCCATTCAAAAAACGTTTGTTAGGGAAAATACTGCATTTTTGCCTGTAACAATATTAAAGAGGCTCTATCTATATCCTTTTGTCCACCTATTGATATAAAACTTCAATTAATTATAAAGAGGACTAAGAAAAAGGTAAATGGCAATAATTTCACCCCATGTAATATGCGTTTTGCTGGGGGAAAACAGGATTTAAAAGATCGGATTTTTGTAATTGTTTTAGACAAGCCGATTGCGGATATTTTCCTATCTTATTCAGGGTGACTATACCACATGACTTATGACGTCATTATTGCTAATTCGTGACGAAAAATTGTAAACATTCCCCCACATCGAAAGTTTCAGAGTGCGATAAGATTTGTATTTCTTAACCATTTCTACCAAAGAAAGCGCATTCGAACGCAAAAAATGTACTCTACCCTCGACTGATATTATTTCTTTGTGAAAGTTGGTACTTTTGGTAAACACTTCGGAAAACTTTTGAAAAGCACCAGAACAAATTGCTAATCCATGAAGCGTACTTTAATGTTGCGCATATTATGAACAAAATGCATGCATATACCCCCGTTTTTATCACGAAAACGTCCACAATATTATTTTACATCAGGTAAGCAAAAGGGTTTTGTGTCAAAGGACCTGTTCGCAAGAATTAAAGCATTTTTAAATTATGCCAATCCGTGAAGTCGATTATTTTATGCTAAACCGTGAAGTCCTTTATGTTGTCAATTATCTAAAACTTTATAAAACCTATGTTTTATCGTTATTTTGTCCGTCGTCAGACTTCGTCCGTCGTTGTTGTCGTCCGTCGTCATCGTAAACATTTAAAAAATATATGTGAAACCACTGGGCGAAATTGCATAAGACTTCACAGGAACGATTTCTTTCAATGTTATTAAAAATCTGGCAGTCAATCCAGAACTCGGGTTGGCATGCCAACAGAAGGAAAATATAGGAAGGTGGGATATAGTCCTGCAGTTTTATATTCCAGAAAAGTCCATTATAAACCCTTACTAAACACAGGGCTTTATATATGACGGGGATATGACACAGCAGTACAAACGCTGTATTCAACTGAGAACACTTGTCGTCCAGGTAAGTTTATCGATTATACGCTGCATTTATCGATTTTTACTACGCTTATCGTGGCGGTATGCGAGAGGCCTCGATGTACGGCATACCCATCTACATTGCAAACAGACATTATATATCCTTATTTTACTGATTTTTTTTTATATATTTTACATTTCCAGAAAGCCAAATAAATAACCTTTCTAATGGTATAATTTTATTCCAAGTAACGGTTAAATAAATAGGTAAAATCTCGAGTATGAAAGGAAATATATCGCATTATTTTATTTTCTTAAAGCGTTTACTCACATCACCGTGTGTTCAATGTTTTGGTTACATGTATTGTTTATAGAATATTTACATAAGATGCATGGTTAGAAAGCCAATTAAATAACCTTTCTATTGATTGGTGTTCTTTCAAACAATTTCTTCAAACTTTAAGGTTAAATGAACGTGGAGAATCTCGAGTCGGTAAACAAAATAAAAGCGTTGCCGCAATTATAAAGCGGTTCTTTTTTTCAGTCTAGATAATGTTTGTGACAATAACAATATATTTAAATAATTTATTAAGTGAGAAAAATTAAATTATCTTTTTTAACTTTTCTATAAATGTTTGTTAACAACAACTGGTAAAACCTCGACTGCATTGTATGAGCAATTAAGAATCGTGTGATTAATGTATTATATTGGCATATCGATTGAGTAATTAACAAACAGGCATGTATCAATAAAAAGAAGTAAGACCGGCAAACATGGTAATGATAATTCAAACAACACATTATTAGTGTTTGTTTTTTGTTTGGTTTCTTCCCGGTTTTAAAGAAATATAAAAAGATCGGACAGGTAAAGTAGCATTCAAGGAGGACAGTCAGCCACAAAATACAGAAACAAACACGCAAACAGACAAACAAGAAGGCAAACTTAATAATAAATGCAAACGACATCACAAACACAAAAGGGTCGACAATAGGGCTACCGCCTTGGAACGGTCAGTGGCAAAGTAGGCCACTGGGGGTTTAAACCGGTTCTAGGGTGCACCAAACCTCACACTTAACCTACTGTCATCCCATTTAAAGTCGGCTGATTTAGTCTAGCTGCAGTGATTATAAAATGCTCTCTTGGTTTTGGCTATGTTTGGAATAATCCAAATAGTGTTCCGTTGAAAACATTTCATACTGTTTTTAAACAGCATTTAGTCGATTGTTTTGTTCAAAAGTGGAACAGCGATGTTGTAAATAATAGAGTTTTGTCAATGTATTTACATTTTAAAGGTATTTTTGAATTTGAACCATATCTCGATATTTTGCCATATAAGTTGCGAATTGTTTTACCAAAAATAAGACTATCGTCACATTCACTGCGAATCGTAATTGGGCGCTACGCACAGAAAAGATTAGAAAGAAACCAACGTTATTGTACCATTTGTAATTCTAATGACATCGAAGATGAATACCATTTTGTTTTGATTTGTCCTGTATATGATAAAATAAGAAGAAAATAAATTAAAAAGTACTATTATAAACGTCCAAGTGTTTAAAATTCATAGAGCTAACGAAAACACGTAATAAGAAAGAGTTGATTAATTTATCTTGGTTTATAAAAGAAGCATTTGATTCTCTTAATGATTTATTGTTTAATCAAATCTAGGTTTATCCTCGAATGAAAACTTTTATCAATTAATTATTTATGTTATTGCTTTTGTGATAATAAGAACACAGTTGTCTTTTTAATTTAATATTTAATTTATTTTGCGTAATTTAAATTTCAGTGTCATTTCAACATATTTATTCAAGTATTTAATATTTCAAATTATTCAATAATAGACTTTATATGAAACTAGTGTGCAAAGCTATGTTTTTGTTGTTTGTTTGTTTTGTTTATTCTGTCACGAATATGTTTGCATATTGTATATGATGATAAACTTGTAAAGTTTAAATCAATAAAAAATATCTTTCATATCTGTCTCATGTCCAAGTTAGTTGCTGCAAGACGTAATTTCACGATTTGCGTGGGTTGTTCGTGTTTTTAGCACATTTTAATGGCTTTATTTTGTGTTTTGTTCTCAAACCAGGATGTGTGAAATTGCGATGAAAAAACGATGACCGACGTTCCTGCAGTTCCTTTTTTTATACGCCTTTCACGCTTTTTGTATATTTGTCGATCTTTGTTTATCGTACAAAACATATGCAATTTGTGTTTGGTGTATTTTTAGGATTTTAAACTAAACAATATTTCTGTATATTTTTCACTTGGCATTTTGAACGTGTTTTTCTCTCTCTCCTGGATTAGCATGTATATTTTATGGAAGGTAATTTTTTCTCTCATTTAAACCGTACCTGTTGACAAATTGCAAATAATAACATACATATTGAAATTGTGTTTAGGGTAGTTTTAAAGTGGGTTATTATGACCTTGATATTATGACTTTGATTTTAAGAACTTACTTACTTACTTACTTAATTACTTACTTAATCCTCTTCACCCCTGTGAGGGGCATAGGGCCTTCGCTACTAATCGCCATTTGGACCTGTCCTGTGCTACCGCCTTTGCCTCCTTCCAAGACATGGAGATGGTTTGGAGCTCGGTGTCAAGAGTTCGCCTCCATGTCCTGACTGGTCTCCCTCGCTTCCTCTTCCCTTGCGGGTTCCAGTCGAGGGCCTGTCAGACAATGCTCTGGGGATCTTTCCGGAGTGTGTGGCCAATCCACCGCCATTTCCATTGTTTAATGACTGTGGCGATTGGTGTCTGTCTGGTTCTCCTCCAGAGCTCGTTGTTAGAGATAGTCTCGGGCCAGCGGATTCTTAGGATCTGTCTGAGGCATGTGTTGACAAAGACCTGCAACTTGTTGTCCAGTGACTTTGTGTGTCTCCATGTCTCTGCCCCATACAGTAGGACGGTTAGTACACTGGAGTTGAATAGCCGGATTTTGGTTGAGAGGCGTATATTTGTGTTGTTCCATATAGGGCTCAGGGTGACAAACAACTTACCCACTTAAAAACTTCCATGAACACAATTTCAATATGTATGTTACTCGTATAACATGCAATCATCAACAGGTACCTTGTAAGTGAGAAAAAAAGTTTACCCTTTTATAAAAGATACATGTTGATCCAAGAGAATAATTTTTTTCAAAATGGCCAAGTTATTTTATTTTTTTTAAATCAAAGTGGGACTTTGATTTAAAAAAAATAAATACAAATTTAAAAACTACCCTCAAAAATAATTTCAATATGTCTGTTATTACTTGCAAGCATTAATAGGTACGGTTTAATTGAGAGAAAAAAAGGTTACCCTTTCATAAAATATACATGTTGATCCAAGAGAATGTTTTTTTCTTCAAAATGGCGAAGTTAAAAAAATATATTTTGTTAACATCAAAGTCATTATCCATTTAAAAACTACCCTAAACACAATTTCAATATGTCTGTTATTACATGCATCATCAAAAGGTACTGTGTAAGTGAGAAAAAAAGTTTACTCTCCCATAAAATATACACGTTGATCCAAGATCTTTTTTATTTCTAAATGGCGATTTTTTTTTTTGCTAAAATCAAAATCATAACCCACTTAAAAGCTACCCGAATCATAATTTCAATATATCTGTTATTACATGCAATCATCAACAGGTAAAGTTTAATTGAGAAAAAACTTTACCCTTCCATAAAATATACATGCTAATCCAGGAGAAAATAAAACACGTTCAAAATGGCCAAGCTAAATAAATATATATTTGTTGAAATCAAATTCATAACAAACAAAACTACACCAAACACAAATTGCATATGCTTTGTATGATAAACAATGATATACAAATGTATACAACGTGTGAAAGGCGTATAAAACAAGCAAACAAGAAACTGCACGAACGTCAGCCATCTTTTTTTTCATCGCAATTTCACACATCCTGGTTTGAGAACAAAGACATATAGAAAGATCGGACAGGGAAAGTAGCATTCAAGAAGGACAGTCAACCACAACACACAGAAACAAACACGCAATCAGACAAACAAGAAGGCAAAGGTTATAATAAGCAAACGACATCACAAACACAAAAGGTTTGACAATAGAACTAGCGCCTTGGAAACACTAAAAAAGCAATTAAAAACTTGCTAAAAAACGAACAACCCACGAAAATCGTGAAAAGGATACTTACAATTACGTTTTGCAGTATTTGGAATAAATTATACCATTAGAAATGTTATTTATTTGGCTTTCTGGAAATGTAAAATATATAAAAAAAAATCAGCAAAACAAGGATATATAATGTCTGTTTGCAATGTAGATGGGTGTGCCGTACATCGAGGCCTCTCGCATACCGCCACGATAAGCGTAGTAAAAATTGATAAATGCACTGTATAATCGATAAACTTACCTGGACGACAAGTGTTCTCAGTTGAATACAGCGTTTGTACTGCCGTGTCATATCCCCGTCATATATAAAGCCTTATGTTTAATAAGTGTTTATAATGGACTTTACTGGAATATAAAACTAATTTTGAATAATATTGAGAGATAACCACTCAGAAATCGTTCCTGTGAATTCTTATGCAATTTCGCCCAGTGGTTTCAGATATGTTGTTTAAATGTTTACGATGACGACGGAAGACAACAACGATGGACGAAGTCTGACGACGGACAAAATAACGATAAAACATAGGTTTTATAAAGTTTTAGATAATTGACAACACAAAAGACTTCACGGTTTAGCATAAAATAATCGACTTCACGGATTAGCATAATTTAAAAAATGCATTAATTCTTGCGAACAGGTTCTTTGACACAAAACCCTTTCGCTTACCTGATGTGAAATAATATTGTGAAAGTTTTCGTGATAAAAACGGGGGTATAAGCATGCATTTTGTTCATAATATGCGCAAAATTAAAGTACGCTTCATGGATTAGCAATTTGTTCTGGTGCATTTTCAGAAGTTTTCCAAAGATTTTACCAAAAGTAACAACTTTCACAAAAAAATAATATCAGTCGAGGGTAGAGTACATTTTTTGCGTTCGAATGCGATTTCTTTGGTAGAAAATGGTTAAGAAATACAAATATTATCGCACTCTTAAGCTTTCGATGTGGGCGAGTGTTTGCAATTTTTTTCTTCACGAATTAGCAATAATGACGTCATAGGTCATGTGGTATAGTCACCCTGTTATTCGTTTGCAATCGGAACTGCCTCGTCGGATTGGCGAAGAATTCCGAATAGTTTGTTTTCGTTCAAATAAATCGCATTGCGCATGTCCGAGAAAATCGTAATAACTCGTAGTTCTACGGCAGGAATAAACGGCAGGGCAGCATTTTATTCAAGATATTGTTGTGATCATAATTAATAATTTACAGAACTGGAATACGAACTATGTTTCTTCTTAGAATATTCATAATATAGCTTTGCATACATATAAATGCAGTACTATTGAGTATTTAATATTTTACATTAAAAATCGCGTAGATTTAGGTAGTGCCTCTTTATAGCGCTTTTTACTAACAGCAGTTTGGACAATTACACTATGTGAACTTGCCATGCAGTTTGTGAATCATTTATCTTTCTATTAGATCATATTTCGTCATGTATGGAACTACCGTTTATAGACGAATTATTGTTATCCCTATGGGTACGAACTGTGCACCCCTTGTCACAGATTCGTTTTTATATTGCTATGAAAGAGATATCATGTACGCGTCTTTCACCAGATACCCAGGCAGATGTTATATTAAACCTTTGGTGCCTTTATTACTATATGCAGTAGTTTATCTAATATATGAGGTCCTTTGAACATTATATGAAGTACGTTTGTATTTATACGCAGTGCTTCTGTTGACTTTATATGTGGTACATATTCTAATATACGTGGTGAATACGTCTTTATATTCGGTGGTTTCAATTGCATTACATTCGTTTCAAACGGCTTTATACGTGGTGCATTTCTTATTAAATACAGTGCAATTTCTATTATATGCGGTGGTAGATGAGATCAATCGGAACACTCGTTTTAAAGATGTTACGATTTAGACTGCTACACAGCGTTTAAATATAAATCGATTATTTAGACCCACAGCGATTGGACAGTGTATACACACGCTTTCCAGTTTTATAAATAGAATAAAAACTGTCTTACTTTTTTCAGTCGAAACCAAGACTGGATAAAAAAACACGAACTGTTGAATACAATTAGGTAAAACATAGACACGTTGACTAGATCGGAGTTAGAAAATGGCATATGTTTTGATAACACCCCATTCCCTTGGAAAATCTCGTAAAATACTCCAACCCATCCTGGAAAAATATCTCGAAAACACCCCCTGAACTCCGCTTCCCCACCACCATCCCCTTCAACATATTTTCCTTCCACAAATATTGCGTGAAAAAGTTGAATTAGACCAACAACGTTGACACCGGGGAAGGGACTTCAGACAGAAACGGATTACCCTGAAAATGGCAAATATAACTTATGTACTATCTGGCCAAAATAACTCATGTACTATATGGCCAATATAACTTGTGTATTATCTGGCCAATATAACTCGTACAATCTGGCCAATATAACTTGTGTACTATCTGGCCAATATAACTTATGTACTATCTGGCCAAAATAACTCATGTACTATCTGGCCAATATAACTTATGTACTATGTAGCCTTTATAACTTTTGTACTCATGGAGATAGAATTGGTATCTGAAGTGTCATTCATAATAATAAACTTGGTATCTGAAGCGTCATTGAGATAGACTTGGTATCTAAAGCTTCATTGAGAAAGACTTAGTTATGCTTTCAGCGTGCAGCTATTGGGGGTAAAAGACTGGCCATAAGATCGTGTTGTTGTATTTCAATTGCTGTATTGAACTTGGCGCTATGTCATTTTTGGTCCAACAGTTGACAATCTATCGAGACCGAACACCTGAAACATCACGTGGTATCTGTTTATGTTGAACATGCCACTGTTCAGGGGGAAAAGTTGGATTTAAGTTGATAAATAATAAACTGATTTAAGCAAATATAACTTCGATCAATCGCTAATAGTGTTCAGTGTGGTATAACACCTAAAACGGCCCTTGCCAGTGCGTATCAGGGAACGGAATGCTGACAGATCTATGTCGTACCGGCAAAAGCAAGCACAGCTAGAAAGCAGGTTTGGTTCCAAAGAACTCCCAGCTACTGCGCAAACCAGATTCCGGCAGGCTGTGGAGGACCCAAGCGAGTCATTGGAAGACTGGGCCGACAAGGTATTAACATTAGCGAATAAAGCCTTCGTGGATTTGCCAATTACATACTCAATCCAGCAGGCGGTTGTACGGTTTAGTCAGGGGATGGCAGACCGTGATGCAGGTCATCAGGTTGGGTTCGAAAAACCAGACCGCATCGCGACTGCTATCGACAGGGTAAAATGGCATCAGCATATGACTCGGGCTGTGTATGGGAAGGCCCGCAAAGAACCCAAGCGGGGGCTGGAGTATGAGATGAACGACCCTGTATCCAGGAGCACAATACCCGTGAGGCCAACGTCATGGAAGACACTCTGGCCAAGCTAGAGCAGAAATTAGAACAAAATGACGCATTTGTTCAGCTCTCGCTTTGCTCAGTGAAGGCCAACAGGGTGGACTGGGGCAACAACACCCACCTCAGTGACAACCTGAAAGCCCTACCCCATATCCCACATGGCATGTTTTGGGTGCGGGGAGGCTCTGCATTTCAGCCACGAGTGTCCACACAGGAAGCATGTTGAGAATGCTTTAAACGGGAAAGGGTCGAGGGCGGCGTGGGATGAAATAGTGTTGGTCGACCCATTAGTAGAGGGTCAAGGGGCTAAGACGGGATGCCAGTTAGTGGTAGTAAGCAGCGTGCAGACAGAGACGGGGGTGGCGCTAGGGGTTGTGTCACCACCGTATCAGGGTAAAATAAGTTTTCACGAGAGGGCGGGAAACGAGGGAGTAGAAATACCTGAACATAAGGGCAGGGTAGATCCGGGGGATCTGGAGTTGATCGCATCTCCATCCGTGGCAAGTGATTTCCAGGCGGAAACTCAGGGGACCAGTAGTCCAGGGGCCGGAAGTGGAAGGCCAGGGTATGGATGGAGGGGAGGCAGTTAAGGTGTGCCAGTTGGGTTCTACGTCCCAGTCAATTGTTGACGGACATAAAGTGGATGCGGTGGTGGACACGGGCGCGGAGGTTACCATTATTTCGGATAGGATTTATTGGTCAATGGAGGTTCCTCCTAAAATTATTAAGGATGTTAAACTCCTGACACCAGGTCAGGAGTTGTCAATGCACGGGTTTCTTGAAGGTCCAGTAACTTTAAAGACTGGCGAGAATCTATATAAGGAGATTGTGTATGTAGCTCCTATCGCGGAAGATATGTTACTGGGATGCGATACGTTATTTCACCTGGGAGCAACCAATGTTAATATGGGTGAGTGTGCATTGATAATTGATGGTCAAGTCCTCGGACTGAGTACTGGCCAGGGGGCTATTGACCCGGCAATATCGGTACTACCTTCTAGGACGACCTTATGTGGTCAGAATGAACCAGACGAGTTTGACTTGATTGTTGAGGTGAGTGAAGCCCAGGGGCAGTTGGTGAGTGGCAAGAAACACGGAGATGCGGTAGCACTGTCGTGGAAACCTGTTGGACATGGACACTGCAACGCCAGGGGATCTGCCATGTGGGGAATGTGAGTACTGCACCCGTGTGAACAGACGTTCCTGGGTTGCGGAATTGATCACTCCGCGGCGTGCGCAGGGGTTGCAGGGGAGCAAGGCTTTTGAACAAAGCAGCTGTAACCGCCAAGCGATAGTCAAAATGAAAAGATTGAGCTGTCCCAGAGGGCTGGTAGTAGAACCAGAGGTAGAGGTTGGAGGCAAATGGGATGAACTGGATCCAGGGTATATGGTTTACGAGCTGGATACAGGGGAAGACCCGTGGAGGCCCTGGGATCCTGGCGGACCCGTTGAACGGGACAGTGGGGCGTGCAAGGAGGACCCTTGGAGGCCCTGGGATCCAGGCGGACCCGTTGAACGGTATCTAGGGACAGTCGATGAGTACCCTTGGAGGCCCTGGGATGAGCAAGACAGATGGGCAAACGGGGACGAATCGTGGGTACCTGGGATCCGGTAGGATGCCAGTCACCAAAGGTACGGGGGCCTTTCCTGACATGACGACCTGGTAATTTGGGAGCGGTTGCTTCCTCCCGGCATCACCAGACGCTAGACTGTGTTATAGTAAAGAGGAGATGGCCTGCTTGTCTTGTCCAGGGAACAGAGGGCAGGTACTGCCTTGTCCAGGGAACAGAGAGCAGGCACTGGTGTAGGGGGCCCATGGCTCCCCACCTGGGAATCTGCTGGCACAGAACGCGTGTCAAAGGAACCTCCGTACGTAAAATATGCCAGAGGGACAGGGGAAGGGCTATAGGGGACGTTCATGTAGTTAAGATTGGTCACTTTGGAATTAACATTGTTAGGAACAAATATCAAGCAAAAGCAATGAAAAGCTCAGGCTTAGGTCACCAGGGTTACTGGAAAATACTATGGGTTGGGATTAAGGTTTGCTTACCATGGGTTATTAGGGTTAATGTTAAGGTTTGGTTACTAGGGGTGTTTATAAACAGGGATTATTGTTGGGGTTTTTTATTATTGAATTATATCGTGGGCTATATGGGGTTAAAACAGGGCCCGCTGCAGGGCAATATGGGTATTGTAAACTACCCAATGCCTCTGCTGGAAATCATATCTTTGGCGGGAGGTTTAACGCGTGTGTTAGTTACCAAGTACAGGGGAGGCCCATGACAGTTGGGTCTCAAATCTCGTAAAGGGAAGTTAGCGCTCACCGGTGACACTCTGTGTTTAGGAGTGGGATGAGTGGACCCTCCACCACCGGGCAGGAAGACCATTATTATAAAGTGGGGGGAGTGTAGTGACTGTCGATGTGGGGTCTATATGACCTTGCGGTCTGGTTACTGGACTTGTGGGTAACCAGCTTATTCCCGCCAAATGACACCAACCTAATGTTATGATGTAATGCTCGCTTAAACATATTTAGCTTCGCATATCAATCTATTTAATTTAATTATTATTTAAAACTATATTTTATATACTAAATATACAGTTTTTACATTTACGGTAATTTTTACGAAACGACGTGCAGAACCCAAAAACCCTGGTCTGTATCTTCAATGTCAAGGTCATACAGGTCATATAGTTCTGATATGTGCTTTTAATAAGGTAGTTTGTGTTCTCTCCATAACGCTCATGTTTGCATGGATTTTGTAATGCATTGACACAAATACACAAATACAATAACGTATTTTGAGTTCTCTCCATAACGCTCATGTTTGCAGGGATTTTTTAATGATCTGATGATTGACACAAATATACAGATACTGTCTGGTAAGAAAAAACGGTCGTGGCGTGTTTACGTCTTCCTGACAACATTTTTTTTCAATTTTTTTTAAACACCCGCCCGTGACTTGATACGTTATTATGTTCCCAGTTCCAACCAGATATAATGCTATTTTCTCTCGGCAGCTAATTTACGCTTGCGTAAAACCTTGCTTGTTTTATTAAATTTTATTATCCCCAAAGAAGAGGGATATAGTTTTGGCGTTGTCCGTCCGATCGTCCTTCCGTTACAATTTTAAATTCCGCTGTATAACTCACACATGCATGTAGGGATTTTGAAATAAATCGGCACATACACTCAACTCATCAAGATGACTTGCAAATCTAAACACCTGAGCTTTTGTTTTGTTCGTCTGTATTTATTTTCCGTCTATGCTTCTACCTAAAAGAGACTTAACACTTCGTCGGGGGATATCAATTCACCGTATTTCTTGTTGTGTTTGGTTTTAACGTCATTTATCAAAAGATTTTCAGTCATTTTCGGTCAGTTATCTTGACGGTGGCTTCTGTTACCAGTACTCACCAACATTCTGCAAGTAACTGGAAATCTGTCCAATTGATACTCTACTAATAGTGGGTGTAATTGTGCCATTTAGGACCACTTGGAACGTAATAAATGAATAGGAAAGAATGGATATTTCTTTTGGAAGAAACAGAATAAAATGTTCGCCTAGTATTGTCACATGCATTACTATATGAAAATATACACACGTCAAATTAAAAAAATAGGACAACATATCTTCTTTATGTTTATGGTGTCTTTAAGAAATCATGACTATTTCGTTTGTTGATGAAGTGGATAAGAAGATTAGTTCTGTAATAATAAATGACCGAGATTTGAAACAATATAACTGGTAAAACGATTTTCCCGATTTTCCTTTAAATAATTTTTTTTGAGATCGTTAAATCTTAGCGACGTAATAATAATTCGTACGCACGGGATAATAATTCGTGTAAACGAAATAATAATTCATACCCTCACGAACAAATAAACTGAGCACACGAAACAGTGAATCGTGTCAACGAGGTAATTACTAATTAGCCAATCGGTGACCTGAACGCCGTTTGTGGTTTTCATACCCACTCCCCATTGAGTATGTACACCCCTCCTCATTGAGTATTGATACTAGTAACCTACGCTTTGAGTAGTGATACATCTCCTTACTGAGTAACGATACCCCCTCTCGAATAAGTATTGATACCCACTCCCGGTTGAGTATTGATACCCCTTTCTGACTGAGTACTGATACCCACTCCTGACTGAGTTTTGATGCACCCTCCCCATTGAGTATTGATACGCCCTCGCTATTGAGTATTGATACTAACTCAACATTCAGTATCGATGAGTATCGATACTCCCTCACCATTGAGTTTTGATAACCCTCTCCATTGAGTATTGATACCCGTCTCTATTGAGTATTGATACATCTCGCTATTGAGTTTTGATACCCCTCCCCATTAAGTACTGATGTCCCATCACACTGAATATTGATACCCACCCCTTTAAGTATCGATACCCCTTCCACACTGAGTAATTAAAAAAATCTCTAATTCGAGTAGTGATACCCCTTCAATACTCAATGTGGAGGGGTTACTTATATCAGTACTCAATGGAGAGGTATTATAGATACTCAATGTGGAAGGGGGTATCAATACTAGATGGGGAGGGTATCAGTACTCATTGTGGAGGGGTTATCAATTAAATACTCAATAGAGGGTATCGATACTCAATTGGGAAATTTTATAGATTCTTGATGTGGCGGGCGTATCGATACTCAGTGAGGAGCGGTATCAGTACCACAGGTTGCAAAGTATCTCGTGCGCACTAACTAATATTACCTCGAGCGAATGAAATATTTGTTCACACATGCCCTTTCGTGCTTCCGTACACATTCATGCACCTAATTATGTTCATGCACATATTATCGATATTTCTATATTTTAAGCGTCACTTATCTAGCGATTATCTTATTAAATTAATACGATAATCGCTGGATAAGTGATGCTAAAAGTTATTGGCCAATAGACTCTTGCGTCACAATTATCCTAAATGCTGACTTATTTTCCAACGAACTTAAGAGTAACGGTATTATATATCAGCGGATTCCGCCTTGACACTTTGAATTTGATGCTACCCTCCACTTAAAGAGGCTTAGCTCTTCGCGGTTGAGTGCATGTATGCGTATATCTAAACAAGAACACTTTTAGGAATAATAAAACAGTTCATGAATATATAGCTATTTCGGTAGAAAGTTTTGTTGCAATGTCTTCTTATCTTACAAAAACACGATTATTTGTTTTGAAAAAACTTAAACAATGGGCCATTGTTTACAAAGTAAGCAAAAATTGAATATATTATTATTGGAAACAGTTGAAACTAAGATTCATATGCAGATAAACATATATTTTGAATATTATTTTTATAGCCTAATTATCATCCATTGCTACATGTATGCATACATATTCGTTATTGAGAAGAGCATAGTCTCTTTAAGATAACCACGATTGTGAAGGTCGTTTGACAGGCATTATGAGCACCGATTTGGGAGTTACTTAGAATCGACGTTTGAAAATCATCTTTCTCGATAACTTGGTACAGACTATGAGAAAGGTTGATTTTCATATCACGAATTTAAGATTGTCATTTAATTCTGATGATTAAAGGTAAGTATGTACTAGATACATTCATTGGGCACGTGTATATGCATTTGATAATAGGTGTGCTATGTGAGCAAATTAAAAACAACTGGTACTTATACTCACAAAAGCTGTGTAAAAAAATAAATCCTTACAGCGGCGGTAAACATTGATCTTGGCTCCAGTAAGAATTGATCTTGGATCCAGTAAACATTGATCTTGGCTCAGGTAAACATCGATCTTGGTTCCAGTAAACATTGATCTTGGCTCCAGTAAACATTGACCTTGGCTCAGGTAAACATCGATCTGGGTTCCAGCAAACATTAATCTTGACTCGAGTAAACATTGATCTTGGCTTCAGCAAACATAGATCTTAGCTCCAGTAAACATTGTTCTTGGCTCTAGTAAACATCGATCTTGGATGCAAAAAAACATTAATCTTGGCTCCAGTAAACATTGATCTTAGCTCCAGCAAACATCGCTCTAGGCTCCAGTAATCAACGATACTTGCTCAAGTAAACATCGATACTGGCTCCAGTACACATCGATCTTGGCTGCAGAAACATTGATATTGGCTCCAGTAAACATCGATCTTGGCTCCAGTAAACATCGAACTTGGCTCCACTAAACGTTGATCTTGGCTTCAGTAAACATCTGTCTTGGCTGCAGTAAACATCGATCTTGGCTGCAGTAAACATCGATCTTGGCCCCGGTATTCATCGATCTTGGCTGCAGTAAACATTGATATTGGCTCAGGTAAACATTGATCTTGGCTCCGGTAAATATTGATATTGGCTCCAGTAAACACTGCTCTTGGCTACAGTAAACTTTGATATTGGCAGTAAATATTGATCTTGGCTCCAGTAAACATTACTCTTGGCAGGTGAACAATGATCTTGGCTCCAGTAAACATTGATCTTTGCTCAGGTAAGCATCGATCTTGGCTGCAGTACACATTAATCTTGGCTCCAGTAAACATTGATCTTGGCTCCAGTAAATTTTGATATTGGCAGTAAATATTGATCTTGGCTCCATACATTACTCTTGGCTGTGAACATTGATCTTGGCTCCAGTAAACATTGATCTTTGCTCAGGTAAGCATCGATCTTGGCTGCAGTACACATTAATCTTGGCTCCAGTAAACATTGATATTGGCTCCAGTAAACACTGATCTTGGCTCCAGTAAACATTGATATTGGCAGTAAGCATTGCTCTTGGCTCCAGTAAACATTTATCTCGGCTCCTGTAAACACTGAACTTGGCAGTAAACATTGATCTTGGCTGAAGTAATTACTGATCATGGCTCCAGTAAACATTGACCATGGCTGCAGTAAACATTGATCTTGGCTCCAGTAAATATTGATCTTGGCTCCAGTAAGCATTGATCTGTGCTCCAGTAAACACTAATCTTGGCCCAAGTAAACACTGATCTTTGCTCCAGTAAACATTGATCTTGGCAGTAAACATTGCTGTTGGCTCCAGTAAACACTGATCTTGGCTCCAGTAAACATTGATCTTGGCTCCAGTAAACAATAATCTTTGCTCCAGTAAACATTGATCTTGGCTCCAGTAAACACTGAACTTGGCTCCAGTAAACATTGACCTTGGCAGTAAACATTGGGCTTAACTCCAGTAAACATTGATATTGGCTCCAGTAACATTGATCTTGTCTCCAGTAAACACTGATCTTGGGTCCAGTAAACATTGATCTTGGCACTAAACATCGATCTTGGCTCCAGTAAACATCGATCTTGGCTCCAGTAAACATTAATCTTGGCTGCAGTAAACAATAATCTTGGCTCCATTAACATTGATCTTGGCTCCAGTAAAAACTGATCTTGGCTCCAGTCAACATTGATCTTGGCTCTAAACATCGATCTTGGCAGTTAACATTGATCTTGGCTCCAGTAAACATTGATCTTGGCTGCAGTAAACACTGATCTTGGCAGTAAACATCGATCTTGGCTCCAGAAAACATTGATCTTGGCTCCAGTAAACATTGATCACGGCTCCAGTAAACTTTGATCTTGGCTGCAGTAAACATTGATCTTGGCTGCAGTAAACATTGACCTTTGCTCCAGTAAACACTGATCTTGGCAGTAAACACTGATCTTGGCAGTAAACACTGATCTAGCAGTAAACACTGATCTTGGCAGTAAACACTGATCCTGGCTCCAGTAAACATTGATTTTTGCTGCAGTAAGCACTAATCTTTGCTCCAGCGAAAAATGAAGTGTTTACAACGCATTTTGCATATCTGCTAGTGAGAAGAATCTAGTCAAATTCTGCATATTTTTTGTAACTCGATGTAAATGGAGTGTGGGCCTGAAAGGTTCATTTCCGTTGGCTTTTTTTATAGCCCTGTTGTGTTGGTGAGCCAGAAACTCAAATTCAAGTCAACTAATATCTTGTTTTGTTTGGTTTATATATCAGAGAAATGCTTGTTTTACACAATGTCGTAATACCATCTATGAGTGTTTCTTAATAATACTTATACTAATACTGCAACTGTATTTATTACGAGAATATATAAACAACAATTGAAAATTCTACGAACTTCCATGAGGCCATCAATGGCCATCAACGTTAGAAATATAGTTATGTACATAGTCTTCAAAGGGAGTTGGAGTATAATTAATATTTAGTATTGGAAATATTTTCAAATATAGTTGCAAGACTTACTCATATGAATTATATGGCCTCAAGTTTATAATCAAACGTATCTGATCAAAATCAATTCTCTGTAATCACTTGCAATATAACAAATTGATCTGTTATGACGACACAAGTAAATGATACGACATTTTCGATTGAAGTACAACATGTTTTCATCTGGCAGTGTAGCCTGCATCGATACTGAGAGCGGCACCGGTGATGCTTGCAGCATCATTACTGCACAGGTATCCTACAAAACTGGAAACCTGAAAATATAAAGATGTTTATCAAACACAAACTTAAACCATAAACCGTTAAATTTATTGCAACATATTTACCATTATATGTGTTACAAATGGCAAACCGTTCCAATTGTTGCAGTTGTTACAGTTGTTCCAGTTGTTGCAAAATATTTACCAATCGATTTGTTACAAACGGTGAACCGTTCCATTTGCTGTAACTGTGATAGCAGTGCCATGTTGACGATTTACTCATTTGCAAACCGTTAACTATTTCTTTCATATAAATTGTATTTTGAAACATGACCATTTATAATTTAAAATATAAAATGCATCCGCTCAGATCTCAAAATACCTGCCTAAACATGTCTAGACATCATACATCAAGAACAGAAACTGAATGAAGAACTTACAAAAACAAATTACTGTTACAACTGTTCGGCTTTTATATTATCTATAAGTACACGCGTTTTAAAAAATGCAGAAACACATTAAAACTCTTAAAATGGCATGGATTCAGTAATTAAGATATTCAAAAAAGCTACAACCGTTTATATTAAGTTACATGAAATAATAAACTAATTTGATCATCATTCAATATTTAATTTTACAAGCTATGTATAATGAACTATTTATCGTGATGTAGTGCACTATTTGTCATAAGGTGAACAGTAAACTAGTGTGTGTTAGTGGCAGATATAAGTCATGTGCGCATGTGGTTGATGTAAAAAGAATAACGTTTTGTGAACAAATCCAGCGCTCAGCGCAAAACTGCATATGAATAAAGAAGGAGATAGAATAGTTTTGCGCTGAGCCATCGAAACTATAACATACACTTTAGTGTCTGACAGGTATACTGGCGATCAATGAAAACGCACCAGTAGATTATATGTGTGTTAACGTTTATTGCTAAGTAATTTATAAGAATAAGCGATATTTTGAAATTGAAAAATATTAGTTAGCACTTGCAAACACTGATTGTCTCAAAATGCTTAAACATGGTGAATAGTTATCCCGACCTAACGTTATTCCAGGAAGTTCAGCTAGAGTTACAAGTGATGTTATCTTGCTGAAATAACGTGAAGTCGGGATCATTTCATAGGAATGGTAAAACGGTTGAACATACCTGGTAATAAAATGTGTGACTTTTATTTTTTACACGTGTGACTTTAATTAAACACTATATACCATGTTCAGGGCTTTTGAAACAATCAGTGTTTAGAATTCGTAATGAATATTCTTCAATTACAAAATATGCGCTTATTATTGTAAATTACTTTAGCAAAATTACTTTAGCAATAAAAAATAACACCCATTTAATCAACTGGTGCGTTTTCATTGACCGCCAGTATATCATGTATATAACAGAAAAAACTAGCTATAACGCTATTTGCCGACACATTCCCGACACAATGTGGTAACCATTAAACAACTATTTACGTCTCCTGTGGTAAATGGTTAGAACTAGTCATCGACGGAAATGACTACTGGCCCGGATTAGAGAACCATTGACCTTCAGAAAAGTTGTTTTATTATATTAATCCAATTATCCCAATTTTTAAATACTGAATACCCACGTCAAGATTACGTACTTTTACTATTTTGCTTACGAGTATGTTCATAACGTGACGCCAGGGACACGCGTTAGGTCTAATACAGGTCAATAATCAAAATGACTATTGACCTCCAACAAATACCAATGCAGGTACAACAAGCACAGACACAAATCAATAACCAGTATAGGTGATGGCTCTTTTCAAACATGATTATTTTTTTATTGACATATGCTGATATACGTGATGAGTGTTCTAAGCTTCCGTAATAAACCCATACATGCTTTTGTTTATAAATTATTAATATTAGTAGGTTAACGTATGAAATATACCTGATCTAAAGTTACAGGTTTCTTTGTTGGATGCCTTTCAGCGATGAACTTGTCCTGTAATAGGATTAAAACATATATGGAGAGGATATTTTCCGTACGACACCGAACGACGTAACTACCTCGTCCATTACCGTGATACGGTATTTTAAACGATGCACACCGAGATGAACGGAAAACACCGAAGATGATTCGGCCGTCATTTGCATATTTATTTCACTAGTGCAATATGATAAATAAATCATGGCTTTATTACACTTCCACCCCGCAAGTTATGTGATAAATATGAATACATATCAATGATACACACTGCTGCGAAATCTTCTTTATATATGTTGCATTTAAATTGTGTACCACTGCAGCTGTTTTCAGCTGCATAGTTCAATGAATTAATAGCAAATGATCTATCAATGTTTTGTCAACAAACCATATATCTCTTTCTAACCAAACCGGCTAGCTCCTTTGTATCACAGAGTCACTGCCATTCTGTACTTTCTGTCAAGACTGCTATTGAGAAGATACACCGCCCACACCCATGTCAGTTTGTTTGTGTTCGCGATTTTTGGAACCATCAATATTAAAGGCTAAGTCGTGAGCAAACTGAACGAGTTGCGTTTCGCATTACCCTTAGCTTCCGAACCCGTGCTGTGAGTCCAGAAGGATACATGTATCACAGACGTCAGATGTCTCATTATGTTGCTAAGATTTATTCCAGGCGTAATTACATCATTGCGTTTGTGCCTCCGTGGTGTAAAGTCAAATAGTGAATGCTTAGTAAAAAAGGTTTCCATGCCTTACTAGTGTTATAAAATGCACACTTTTGATTGCTTGTAGTTGTTATTAACTTGAATTCATCCGAATGATATATTGGGAACATTTATTAGTGTTTGCTTGAGATGTTTAATTATAACTCACTTAGACAGTAAAGCGAAAGTAGAAATGGGTAAATGTATATGTGACGTGTCAAAATTGAACGTGAGATCATTCGACAGATTGACTTTTTCTTACATGATACATGACCCCCTGTTTTTATTGCATTTTTATATTGGCGCACACTCGACCGTTTGATTAATATGTTTTAAAACATTTCTACGGAGAAAAATACGCATGTTTTGTCTGTTGACATACATTCGTCCTAGGTAAAACGAAGAAGGAAAATCAATGGTGCAATGACACTTCCAGTGTTTTGAAGTATATATGCACACATTGTTACCGTGTTAAATGTTTTAAGAAAATACACTTTAAACTGCAGAGGTGTCATGTTATTAATATATACGACGTCAGAGATTTCGTGAACAAACATCCGATAGTCAGGGTTGAAAACAATATGAATTTAGTGCACTAGCTATTTTGCAGATTAACAAACACGGGCAGTAACTCTCTGAAAATCATCAGATCGGGACACTACGACACTATGAATATTTTCCACTTTGCAGTGTTGCAGAAATGGAATTGAGCAGATATTCCTTGCAACGGATAAACAAAGGCAAAATCATACTATGCGCCTCTCCAGTTAGTATATAATTACATTACTGAACTTTACGATATACGTTGATGATTCTATTACGAGTTAAATGGACACTCTTTGTGATGGGAGTCTATACAATTCTACGATGCACTTTACTTAAAGCGAATATATATAATATACGCACATGTAATATATAACTCACTTACCCTCATATCGTCATAACTGATTGATTGCTCCTCTGCTAACGCCTTAATCTGCACCGTCGCAACTACAACACAGACTCATACTTAAAAACAATATAAAGGGTACCTATTTCATGCATAAAGTTAAATATAAATTATGAAGATGGTGGTTTTTGTTTAACTGAAGATAAATAATTATCAGTTAATAGACGCATAAGCTTTTTAAATGCTTATTTTATCAAACCAATACATACTCAAGAAAGCACGAAAACACGCACGCACGCACTCACACAGGCACGCACACACACACACACACGAACGCACGCACGCGTGCCCGCATTTGCATTATTATCGGAATTCCAAACATTGAACAAGTTATTAGATTCTATTGTATACCTAACATGATTTTATAAAACAAATTTGTAACTTTGCTAAGTGAAACACAATTGCTAAGTGAAACACACTTAAGGAAAGGAACTTAATACGTATTACGTTTCCGTTCCAATCCTTTATTTGTTGTTATTGTGTATATGCTTATCTTGTAAATACAACGAATAAAATATGTTTAAACTAAACACACTTACTATGAGTTTCAACGAAACCAGGGCATATTGCATTACACGTCACTCCAAATTCAGCTGCTTCTAGAGCAACACCCTGTCACAAGAAAACAACTACGGTATTACAGGTCTAAAGAAATATAAAACGAAACAAATTATGCCAGTTCTATCAACAAAATTAATTATTGTTTTACGTCTCATCAACACGACAAAGTATACATATGTTTAACCATCACTCTTTAAAAGAACAGCACAAAACACTTTTCAATTAATTGGTCACAGGTGTTCAAATGGCATTGCTTCTATTAACTATTTAATTATATAAATATAATAATTGTTCTGAAATCTTCCATCGTTGTAAAAGCAAACGATTGTTTCCACAATTCTACAAACTGAATCTGTTTCTCGTGCATTTCATATAAACATACACCACCAAAAACAGTATTGGATGTCAATGCGGTGTAAACAATCGTGTAGAGTTATATGTAACTAGAAAGGTATTCCATGGAAAACTTATGTCGCTTGCCGTGTGCTTATTTCCAAGGTTAAGTTGCAGGTTAAAGTTTTATAAATGGGGCAAAACTCTGCCAACATCAAGTCAAAGTTATTAGACAACATTCCCTGAGGTGAGATAAAATGTGTGTGAAGTTTCATGAACCTCGGTCAAATACTTTGACGACGACGGACGAAGGTTCCGATACATGTCAAGCTCGTACAACTATCGGAATAGGTGCGTCAATTTCCGTAGCAAGCATTGTGGAGTAATCACACTGACACTAGAGTTATGAACACATATCAGTCTGTTTTAACACACTATTACTATCTATTTCATGAATATCTATAAGAAAATCAACAAAATAAAACGATTTTTGAAATTGTCTCCAACCCACTATATACTATCATTCACATGGTGTTTGACGGGTAGCAGGGTGACCCACTTTCAACGCTCGTATTTATTTACCACAGACAAAGCTATGGGCAAACACTGGCGGAGTTCAATAATGCTACAAAGGGTATTTAAGCTAACCTATTCATATAGTTCAGAGACTACCATGTCAACACAAAATTCGTGATTTTTCGCTTTTTCCTTGTAACTGACTTAGACCGCATTCGGTAATTATTAATTTCGGAAACGATTTTAAGTTCATGGAAAACCGATGTCAGCAAATGTGTAAAATAAATCGAAGAATGTACTTAAATTCATTCAGGCACGACCGTTATCTTTTTCGACGCGGATCTTCATTAAAGGTAAGCATTCGATAATAAAATATACTAGCTATAAGCGAAACATGGCGTATACATGATTTGCCAAAAAGGAAAAGCTAGTTTCTCTTAGTAACTAGTATATACGGCATAATGCCAAATGAAGAAATACCTAATTCGTTTTTCTCAAAACTCGTTTGTCTAAAGTAGATATAATATTCGAACAGGAAATGCAGCATTCAAGGACCACAGTCAACCACAAACACGAACAGAAGCAGACAACAACTACAAATATGAATTAAAGGCAAGATATGGCACAAACATAAAACGAGTTGACAATAAGGCTACCGCCTTGGAACGGTCAATGGCAAAAAAAGCCTTTTAAACCAAGTTCTACGGTGCACTAAACCTCATTATTATATATCATTTTATATACGTAGTTTTTACTGACTGAACAGAAATCACGTGAAAGTCATTGATTTGATTTAAACATATGTTATTGCCAATAATTTTACATACAGAATAATATCCACATACATACAATAGAAATAGTATAATGACAAATGTGTCGGGTAACAAGTTCAGCCAACATTAGTTTAAACCCTTCCCATAAGTATGAACTACTGACTTGAAAACGTGTTTAAACGTGTCCAATCCGGTTTAAACCGGACTTGCGAGTCAATAGTTCTCTTTCGGATGAATAATTATCTTGCCGAGTCAATAGTATCTAGCGCTTCATTACCAATGTCAATTATATACCATAAGCGCTCAATGACATAAGCTTTAAGCATTTTATAAGCTATAAGTTACAGAAAGTGTCCCTTCAACTTTGTTCAAGTTTACCAAGTAATAAGTCTGTGATAAATATGATAAAACATCGTTTCCCTTAAAAATAAATTACTTATCTTGACACATTTTCGTACATTTTTCTCTATGATTTAATATAATAAAACAACTATCTACTTCTGTTTCTGTCAACGGTTAAAACTATTCATCCTCGGGAATACCTATTGACCCTTAGCAGTGAACTTGGTCATTAGTTTACTGTTTCGGGTCAATAGTCATTCCCTTGGATGACTAGTTTTAACCATTGACCTCAACAGAAGTTATATACTATTATTTGTTGTCCCAAAAAACGGGACAGTGTAAATAAAGATATCCGCGCCATATCCTCTAACAAACTAGGCCGCATTAAAGGGACAATGCCCGTTACTTTTAGCTTATAAAACCCAAACTTATTATGTTCGCAAACATTACCAGATGACACACCAAACATTATTGAATATTTACTAATTAAAAGCAAGATTGTTTGACGGAATTCAATCGCGGTACAAAAAAAAGAAAAACCGCTGCGGGCGTTAGAACTCGCAGCCCAAACTAAAATTAAACTCGCGGTAATGATATTGAGCGTGAGCGTAAATTAGGTCGACATCGCTCCTGACTGAGCTAACCGGGCTATGCATATAAGGCAATACATACTAATGCTGAAAACCTAATGCGCTAATGGAAGTCACGTGATCGCAGAAAAGGTAAATATGGTGGGTCCCACTTTATTTACAAATAATAATTAAAGCACTTTCTCTTTCAAACTCACGCATGTATTACTACAGACTTCTTAGGGTCTATGCTCATGTTTTCATGTATACATTTCACTGAATACAAGAAAAGCTATAATACATGTATTATAGCATGGGGAGTACGGACATATTTGAAAGGCAGTGAAAGAATGATATGATTAGCATGACATATTAGCAAGAATTTGACCGATCGATTATCAGTCAAGTGAGACATGTCCAAAATTGGGAAGGGGACATAATCTGTGTTTGCCGACTTCAGTACTTTATAAATAAAACAATGAAGTTATATAATAAGTGTATTCAAAGCCTTATAGTTACATTGTCTTTTGTCTTTTGGTTTTGTCTGATTTCAAAATGCCAGTTCGGATGAATGTATTATATACAGTAACAAACATTGTATTATATACACTAACAAACATTTCCATATTTCACGATAAGGGTAACACTACGTATAGCCGCTTCACTTTCATGGAAGCGCAAATAAATATTATGGAATGATTTTTTAACACTAGTACAATTGTGTAATGAACAATGACAATTGTGTAATGAACAATGTTATATGTATTTATTCTAAAGTTGTGATTATCCCAGAACTAAGTTTGTACAGCTCAGAAAGTGTGCCAGGTTCCCTGCCAGGACTTGAACCTGGATCTCTCTTCTCGAAAGAAAAGCATGCTTCCTTACACTACAGAGATGTTCCCAACAGCACAGAGCGTACAAAAAAGTAATCAGCCAACTTAAATTTAGATTAAACATATTTTACTTCAAATTATGTATATTTACATAATCCATTCTAGTCACTGATCTTAACTCTTACAGTATGTCCTTTGTATGTGCCAGATGAAGCTGCAGGTAATGCTTATAAATTAATTCCAACACTTCATTAAAAAGAAACCCAGTGAAAACAAGCAAATTCAGCGAAGTACCAAGTCCACTATATGTGAAATCACACATCGTAAAATAATGGATACTCCTCAATCGTGCCAAATTTCATAAGACATCTTTTTTTTTTTAAATTAACAGCATCCTAGAGCTTTGACCAACTGACCTGAATAACAATGCAGTGCTTCCTTTCAATGAGTTTCACATTTTGATGAAGTTTTGATGAACTCCATTTAGGCTGTTGTGAGTGTTACCTTGTGAAATGCATCTGGCAAAGAGAAGGAAGGCTTGGATTATTGTTTATATCTCTGAAAACGGACAACAACAAGAGGTCAATGACCCTGAAGCTCTATTATAAGGATAATTTATTAGGAGTTGATAGATTAGCATTCATGTGAATTTTTATGAAAATCTGTCCAAGTAGTTTCAGAGGAGTAGTCGCTACAAATGTTTACTATATAACTCTCGTAAACAAAGATGGTCGCTGGCTGCCATGTTTAATATCGAATCAAAATAATTTTCAACAAGGACCAACATCATGTCATGCTGGTCAGTTTAGAAAAAGTTCCATATCTGATTAAATATCAGTTCTAGTTTTTAAGAAGTAGTCGTTACAGATTTATTTATGTTTTAAATTATTTTTAGCCATGGCGACCATTTTGAAATTCCGGCTAACCAGAAATTTTGGTAGGATCGACTAGACATTAAAATAACATTTTTAGCAAGGGCGACCATCTTGAAATAGCGGCCGACCTGAAATTATGCTAGGATCAAGTAGACATCAAGTGCAACATTCCTGTGAAGTTTCATGAGAATCCGTCAAGTAGTTTCAGAGTAGTCGCTACAAGTTTTTATTATGTAACTCTATTTAAACAAAGATGGCTGTTGGTGGCCATGTTTGATGTCGAATCAAAATAATTTTCGACAAGGATCAACATCATGTCATGATGATCATTTTAGAAAAAGTGCCATATCAATATCAGTTTTAGTTTTCAAAAAGTAGTCGCTCCAAATGTTTTTTTTAAATCTATTTTTATTCGTGGTGGCCATCTTGAACTTCCAGCCGACCTAAAATGTTGCTAGGATCAACTAGACATCAAGAGCAACATTCCTGTGAAGGTTCATGAAAATCCGTTCAGTAGTTTCAGAGGAGTAGTCGCTACAGGTTTTTACTATATGACTCTATGTAAACAAAGGTGGACGCTGGGTGCCATCTCGACAAGGACCAAAAACATGTCATATGTTGATTATTTTAGAAAAAGGCCTATATCAATATCACTTATGGTTTTCAAGATGTAGTCACTACAAACTTTTTTTTTTAAATCTACAAACTTTTTTTTTTAAATCTATTTTTAGCTTCGGTGGCTATCTTGGATGTTACATCAATGTGAATTTTTGCTAGGATGAACTAGTCATCATGGGCTACATTCCTGTAAAGTTTCATGAAAATCCATCCAGTAGTTTCAGAGGAGTAGTTGCTACAAAACAGTTAAGGGTGGACACCGCACCACAGTAAGACTCTGCTGATCTTTGATCAGTAGAGCTAAAAACAAACAAAAACTTGTGATTTAACGAGCATTTAACGTTTTAAAATCAAATACGGATCTGTTCACAATTTACTAGAACATGTAAACGCCTTTTTAAAAGAGCATATATTTTAAATCAGTTTAATGCAAAAGTGACGGTAACATATTATACAAAAAGTCAATGATCTTTAGTTCATTATCAGTCGGGTTTACATTGCGGTATTGATTCATACTAAATATTGCTCATTCGTCCCCAACGTCATTCGTAAATAGCAAATAAAAACCAGTCTGTTCTGAAACCGAGAGTTGTTTCCGGCGATGCATATGTATAAACAAAACAAGAGGTCAATGACCTTGAAGCTCTACTGATAGATTTTTGATAGCTAGGTCAACATTCCTGTGAAGTTTCATGATAATCCATAAAGTAGTTTCATAGGAGTAGTCGCTACAAGTTTTTATTATATAACTCTATGTAAACAAAGATGGCCACTGGCGGCCATGTTTAATGTCAAATCAAAATAATTTTTGACAAGGATCAACATCATGTCATACTGATCATTTTAGAAAAAGTCCCATATCAATATCACTTATAGTTTTCAAGAAGTAGTCGCTACAAACTTGTTTTTTGAAAAAATACTTTTAGCCGTGGCGGCCATCTTGAATGTCCAGCCGACCTGAAGTTTTGTTAGGATCAATTAGACATCAAGAGCAACATTCCTGTGAAGATTCATGAAAATCCGCAAAGTAGTTTCAGAGGAGTAGTCGCTACAAACTTTTACTATACAAACTCTATGTAAACAAAGATGGCCACTGGCGCCCATGTTTAATGTCGAATCAAAATAATTTTCGACAAGGATCAACATCATGTCATGCTGATCATTTTAGAAAAAGTCCCATATCAATATCACTTACAGTTTTCAGAAGGAAGTAGTCACTACAAATTTATTTATTTTAAACCTATTTTTAGCCGTGGCGGCCATCTTGAATTTCCGGCCAGCCTGAATTTTTCTAGGATCAACTAGACATCAAGTGCAATATTCCTGTGAAGTTTCATCAACATCCGTCAAGTAGTTTCAGAGGAGTAGTCGCTACAAGTTTTTACTATATAACTCTATGTAAACAAAAATGGCCACTGGCAGCCATGTTTAACGTCGAATCAAAATAATGTTCGACTCGGATCAACATCATGCCATGTTGATCATTTTAGAAAAAGTCCCACATAAATATCACTTATAGTTTTCAAGAAGTAGTCACTACAAACTTATCTTTTAAAAATCTATTTTTAGCTGTGGCGGGCAGCTTGAATTTCAGGCTGACCTGAAATTTTGCTAGGATCAATTAGACATCAAGAGCAACATTCCTGTAAAGTTTCATGGAAATCCGCCAAGTAGTTTCTGAGGAGTAGTCACTACAAGTTTTTACAATATAACTCTATGTAAACAAAGATTGCCACAGGCAGCCATGTTTAACGTCGAATCAAAAATATTTTTTGACTTTGACACGGACATCATGACATGCTGATCCTTTTAGAAAAAGTCCCATATCAATATCACTTATAGTTTTCAAGAAGTGGTCGCTACAAACTCGTATTTTAAAAATCTATTTTTAGCTTTGGTGGCCATCTTGGAATTCACATCAACATGAATTTTTGCTAGGATCAACTAGACTTCGTGGGCAACATTTCTGTTAAGTTTCATGAATATTCATCGCGTAGTTTCAGAGGAGTAGTCGCTACAAATAAAATTTAGGACAGACAGATGGACGACGGACACCGCACCACGGCATAAGCTCTGCTGATCTCTGATCAGTCGAGCTTATAAAAACCGACTTTTAATTTAGTATACAAGCTGTCGTTAATTTTTGTGTCTGATTTCATTCCGATTTATTTTGGCATTTTCGTCTTGTTTTTAACATGCTTGTAAAATTTACATGCCCGACATGATTTTTACTAACTGCGGGCTCCAAAAAACCCAAAGAATGCATAATCCAATACACCAAAATAAACTTAGAACTACTCAAACCTGTAAACATCAAACATGTGCTTCATAATTATTATAAATGTCATCCATGCCTAACAGCACCTTTTTAAGACAACCCTGAAGTAGCCCGTTTAACAGCTTTTTTGCATTTTTTTCCTTTCGGTCTGTTTTTTTTCCATAGCATGAAAAAAGGTCCGAAATGTGCGATCAGAAGTCATTTCCACTCTAAAAGGTTGCCCTCCTTTAACTCAATTGATATAAAGCCGCTATATTATGCGAATTTTTTTTTTAACGCGACGAGACATAATGACGTCATATGACATGACGTCACGCCACATGCTATTCTATATTTAACGTCATCTTACTATGACATCGAAATACCATAGCAACCAGTACTTAAACGGGACATTAGCGATAGCATACTGTCAATATAATGAAACAGTGCTAAGGCAAACCCAAGAATTACATCAAAGGTTAGTTTTTAAATGGCATAAAGCCCAACTCAAACTTAGAAAATCCTACTAAAATTGCATATACCGACCGCAAGACACATGGGATCTTAGAGATATCACAAGTTAGATATCTCACGATAAGTTGCGATACATCTTGAGAAATTGTAAAATATATCTCAATTTATTTGGAGATATCAATGACTCAAGACTCATTGAGATATCTGAAGATAATTATCTCAAAACAACTTAAGATGTCTCAAGACTGTTATCTCAAGATAAATTGAGATATACATTGAGATTTATGGGGATAAATTGAGATATCTCAATACAAATATATCAATGTCAATTGAGATATCTCAAGATAAAAATTAATGTGATATCTCAACATGGAGTATCAAGATAAATTAGACATATATTGAGATATCTCAAGATACGGTGCATCGGGGAGTATTACAATATACATATTTTACTGAGTTGTTCATAATCTGGGTTTCGTAACAATGCGTGTTTGCCTTATCGACAAATTACATTCTAACCGAAGCAGGGGTGTAAAAATTTGGAAAAATCAACTCTCGCTGCAGGACTAGTGGAACCAAATAGCTACTTGCCCTTACCAATCTACCACTCGCCCTGCAGCATATAACCTGAACATTATTTTCACCACTATAGTAAGCTACAATAAGTACATTTGTGTACTCACAGACACTGTAGTAGCTGACAGGCAGTATGTGGATATTTTATTGTTATTCATATAAAGAAAGTGCCATATTATCCAACAACACATTTAATATTATGGTCTGCAACCTGTACTCGCACACTGTCATTAAGATTTATTCCCTTCCACGCAGACATTCGTCAGGGAGGTGGCAAAAGAAATAAGCGCGGAAAATTAACTTCTACAACAACAACAACAAACAAGAGGTCAATGACCTTGAAGCTCTACTGATTGATTTTGATTTCAGGAAGTAGTCGGTACAAACTCGTTTTTTGAAATTATATTTTTAGCCATGGCCGCTGACAGCCATGTTTAACATCGAATCAAAACGATTTATGACAAGGACCAACATCATGTCATGCTGATCATTTTAGAAAAAGTCCCATATCAATATCACTTATAGTTTTCAAGAAGTAGTCGCTACAAACTTGTATTTTGAAAATCTATTTTTAGCCATGGTGGCCATCTTGAATTTTCGGCCGACCTGAAATTTTGCTAGGATCAATAAGACATCAAGAGCAACATTCCTGTGAAGTTTCATGAAAATCCGTCAAGTAGTTTCAGAGCAGTAGTCGCTACAAGTTTTCATTATATAACTCTATGTAAACAAAGATGGCCACTGGCAGCCATGTTTAACGTCGAATCAAAATAATGTTCGACTCGGATAACCATCATGTTATGCTGATCATTTTAGAAAAAGTCCCATATCAATATCACTTTTAGTTTTCAAGAAGTAGTCGCTACAAACTTTTTTAAAAATCTTTTTTTAGCTGTGGTGGCCATCTTGAATTTCTGGCTGATCTGAAATGTTGCTAGGATCGATTAGACATTAAGAGCAACATTCCTGTAAAGTTTTATGAAAATCTGCAAAGTAGTTTCAGAGGAGTAGTCGGTACAAGTTTTTACTATATAACTCTATGTAAACAAAGACGGCCGCTGATCATTTTAGAAAAAGTCCCATATCAATATCACTTATAGTTTTCAAGAAGTAGTCGCTACAAACTTGTATTTTGAAAATTTATTTTAAGCCGTGGCGGCCATCTTGAATTTCCGGCCGACCTGAAATTTTGCTAGGATCAAGAGCAACATTCCTGTGAAGTTTCATGAAAATCTGTCAAGTAGTTCAGAGGAGTAGTCGCTACAAGTTTTCATTATATAACTCTATGTAAACAAAGATGGACGCCGGCAGCCATGTTTAACGTGGAATCAAAACGATTTTCGACAAGGACCAACATCATGTCATACTGATCATTTTAGAAAAAGTCCCATATCAATATCACTTATAGTTTTCAAGAAGTAGTCGCTACAAACTTGTTTTTTAAAAACCTATTTTTATATTTGGTGGCCATCTTGGATTTCACATCAACATGATTTTTTGCTAGGATCACCTAGACTTCATGGGCAACATTTCAGTAAAGTTTCAAAAAAATCCATTCAGTAGTTTCAGAGGAGTAGTCGCTACAAAAAAGGTTTACGGACAGACAGACGGACGCAGCACCACGGCATAAGCTCTGCTGATCTCTTCAGTATTTTGTCTCCATTGAACCAATAATAGACGCCATAACTAATTATTAGCGGTTGGTAACTACGCTTGTTGTTCAGCCATACCCTTTCAGATTCGCCGACACCGCTTGCACGGTCGCGGACGCAGACTTTCCGAACAGCGACCTCATGTATGTTCGTTCACCCGCCATTTACGGTGTCGATATAAAAAAAAACACAGTCTGACTGGTTAGCGATATATTGCATCACACTCCAATTGATTTTAGCGTGAATTGAATTTCTGAACCCATGCAGTTTCGATATGTTTGTGTCAGACATGAATAATATAACTTGTAGAGAAAGTGTTTACAATCAATACTCATGTCACCGACTACATCAGAGGTCTCGCAATTAGGCGAAGTCGCTTTAAACTTCGCTCTAATTAGACGGACTTCGTTTTTTATCCATGTTGGGCGAAATCTGAGTCGTCGGCAATAAGCAAAACTGCAAACTTCTGTGAGTTTTACTGACGGCTAATTATTTTGTCAGCAAGTTTCATCTAAAAATCCATTTCTAACCGTGGCCGCCGTTTTTATTTTCAGTCCGACCTGAAATTTTGCTAGAAACAACTACACATCATCAGCAACATTTCTGTGAAGCTTCATGACAATCTGTCAAGTTCTTTCACAGGAGTGGTCGTTACAATTTTTAAATAGTTAACTGTGTAAACAGACAAGGCTGCTCCCAGTCATGTTTCATCAAAATGATTTCTGACAATGACCAACATCATGTTACAGAAAGTCCCATATCAATATCAGTTATACTTTTTAGGAAGTTGTCGCTACAAATTTGTTTTGTTTTAAGCTTACTTTTAACAGTGCCGGCCGTCTTGCATTTTTTGCCCAGCCTGAAGATTTGCCAGGTTCAACTGGGCTGCAAGAGCAACATCCCTCTGTGTCATGAAGGTCCACCAAGTAGTTTCAGAGTAGGCGCAACAATTTTTTATACAAGTCCTTATTATATCACTCCATGTCTGGCGGGCATGCTTGATGTGGAATCAAATTAGTTTTCGACATGGCTCAACATCACGTCATGGTGATCATTTAAAAAAAAACAGCTAACCTTTGTCCATACATATGGTCTTTTGTTCATTTAAGCTTGTAAGAACATGTTCCACCACCATGTAGGCTGTTAAGGAAAAAAAAAAATAGGTGTGTTTCCTATTGCATGCTTTAAAAAATTAGGGTCAGTAGGTAGGAAATTTATATAAGTTTCTTTTTCGAGCAAGATATTTTGAGATGTTACATGTATTTATCTCATAAACCCCATACAAGTTGATGATACAACTGAAAGTTCCTCTGTAATGTAAGTTTACCTCGATATATTGCAATAAATCATTGTTCAGAACAATTTCTTTTTTTTTCATTGAAAGTTTTAGGGTTGGCCCCATAAAAAAAGGGTCGGTCGGGCCGGCCACCGGAAACACAGGTATTGTTTTTATTTGGCATAACACAGACCAACCACTTGTTCTTCGGTAGATCCTATAGTGTATACCTACCTAGTGATATGCATGAGGCAACATGTCTTCAACTGATGCCCCTTTCCATTATGGGTCATGCCAGTTTACACACATAAATATCACACATGCAATGCACGTCCACATATACGATATATAACTAAGACCTTCAGCACATACCTGACTACGAAGCCAAGGACGCAGACAGCGTGCAATATCCCCAATTTTCTATCAGCCTGGCAACAGATGTTAAACTCTGCAAAGACAAGGAAACACGAGATGTTATAAAAAAATGATTTCTCCACATAAACAAAGAAAAGACACATACACGACATAAAATGTCCTGTATCACACACGTCAGTCAACCTTTATGGCAGGACGTGCAATGGAATTACCCCTGATTTGTCCATGACAACAAGCAACATCGGTAATGCTCTTGAAAGCAGTTTCGAACCATCTGTGTACAGTTTTAACATTAGACATCCTGTGCCTTTCCCATCTGGGTCATACCAGTTCAACCAACAAAGCTGCAAACCGTTCAATATGCCATCTGGGTCATGCCACTTCAACAACGCAGCTGTAAGACATTCAATATGCCATCTCGGTCATGCCGGTTTACCCAAGACACTATCACACATGCAATGCACTATAACATATAAGGTACACAGTGACTACCATCAGGACATACCTTAATAGAAAGCAAAGGGCGCCAAAATGCAAACAGGCTGCAAAATCCACAATCGCCTAGCACCTGCCAGCTGAAGCAGATCACTGCAAAGACAAGGAAACACAGTATCATATAATAGTTTAATACAGGCTTTCTCCACAAACGCAAAGAAGATAAACATACACGAGATCAGACAATATTTCTAGTGATAAACTAATCCGAGACTTCTCTGACCCTAAAAGCCTTTTTTAATTTTTTTTTTTTTGCGGCTCTATAGGGTCAGAGGAACTCCTATAGTGAAAACCGGGGGATTACTAAAAACGCAGAGTCATGCACTTTCAACGATGTTTGCGGTGTCGGGTCGATTTTTTACGATAATTTAGCTCAACAGATCGACCAATTAATGTTTATTATACCAAGCTGCAATGATAAAACTGCACCTTTATCGATGGTAGTGACACAATAAAACATTTATGTTTTGAAATACACTTTTATTTACTATATCCGCCATATTGTCATTTTGCATATTAATTAAATTCCCGTGATATTCTCGCGAGAGGTAAAGGCATTCATATTCCCCTCATCAAATAAGTCCACTATCAACTGACAGCATCGAGGGATTTTTGGAGTGGAGCGAACTCTTCTCGGGGCATAATTAGGGTCTAAACTTTAAAAATAAACAATTGAATGTTGTTCAGATTATTGCTAGTGCCAAAAGGAAAAGTTGGTCGCAATTTTGATTTTTTTTAATTTTGCGGGAAATATTTATCGACGCACCGGTCACGATCACGTGACATTTGACCTGAATAATAACAAATGTTGGAAATGTAATATTTTTTCACTTCGTCTGAAACGGTTGACCGTTACAACTTTATTAAGGTTAATAAAACAAATATTTCGGTTCAGATAGGTAAATAAATATATTGATAATCGGTTTATATGCTTTAAATGTTAATACAATGAATACTTACATAGATATATTGATTTAAAACCAAGAGGGTAGTTCCTCACCCGCGAGGGAGAGGAGATCCCCGTGTTTTTACTATAGGAGTTCCTCTGACCGTACACAGCCAGATGAAATATCAAAAATCGTAAAATGGGCTGGTAAGGTCAGAGAAGGCTCGGATTAGTGATAAACATACACGAGATCAGACAATATTTCCAGTATCATACACGTCAATCCATGGCTTTTCGAGACCTGTCTCACCCTGTTGCGAACATGCGTTTACATGGCCATGCTCACATTTTAAAGCGCACGAAGAACCTGATTTTACAGCTCAAGTGGTATTTCAGACAGCAAACCCTTTAAGACGATCTCTTTCTCTCTCTATCATTCTATACTATTGCGGAGACAACATTATCGCAGTTATGAGCAACTACCGTTCAATGCTTCGGTGTGTTTGCTCTGTGATCTGTCTCTGTGTCACTTTTGGTCAATAACATTTCAACGTTACCAGGTTGACTTTCCAAAATGCGCAGCAACCATTTACTTTGCCTTTTCATCCATAAGCATCGGGAGGTGTACAGAACTGGTTCTACCCGGGAAAACTGGTGGTCCGTCTCCACCAAAAAATAAATCGACCGTCAGATATAATCTTACATGTGTTGACAATGACGTAAACTACCATACAAAAACAAACAATCAATTTCGACATGGCTGTGAAGAGATTGACAGCAGTCTCTCACGAGGAAAACCACCCATCAAGGTATGTCGCGTGCGGAAATCTGTTTAACTTCAGCTTTCACAAAAACATAATTTCTTCACTTATTGTGCAAGACATAGTAATGCTCTTGAAAGGTATTTCGAACCATCTATGCGAGCAAACGAATGAACAAGAAAACCCAAAAGTCTTCCTCGAAAAAACAAAACGACAGCTATTCAGTTAACGAATCATAGTTACGTCACCTGCACACTAAATGAATGTTGCATCTACCCACCTGTACTTTCAAATGAACTCTTCACCAACACTTCCTGCTTGAACTAAAACTAACATCCAAAAACAAAATAATTTCAAGATGGCTGTGACAAAGTGAGGACAGAGACATCCTGACTTATGCGCATGCGCAAACAATAACAACCATAAAAACAATAACAACTCTTGCCCCACATAGGCCAACCTTTTCTCACTCAACATAATCTTATAAATCCATATAGACACTCCACAACATCCCTTTCAAATAAGCCCCGTAATGGTGTGTGACAAGTTCTCAACACTGCCCACAGCCATTGCCACACATTCATGAACTTGTGGCCGTGAAGCATGACCTACTTCTCCACCACAACAATAATATGCCATATTACCTAGTAAAACTTATCTACGGTACTTACCTTTCGCAAAAAAATATTCTCGTCCACGATTTTGCAATGATTACAATGGCTTGAAATGTCCAATGTAACGTATAACATCGACCTACTGTACACCAGGATCCGTCGCAAAATGGCGTTCGTTATTAAAGCGTAATACATAGCCTGCTGCGCGCGCAAGTAAACCGGAACTCAACAGTCATTTTATATTTACCAAAAATATACAGACGTTAATGGAGCTACTTATGTAATGGCCAACTATTACGTCTCGTTCATGTATCTACATCCATTACTGATTTTCCGTACTAGAAAAGTCAGACGGTTATTTGGTTGTGCGCAATATCTGCTTACTTACCGACAGTGTCCCTTTAACAGGCAATATAAGTAAAACACATATATATAAAAGTCTAGAAACCCGCAAAGCAAGTACTCTGTGACTCGGCAGAAGCCAGGGCAAGAAGAGAACAACCGCTAAAAGTGCGACAAGACAAAATTAAAGACAAACATCTAACGCTACCGTGCGATGAGGATTCAGGTAGACGTCCTCATCGGGTCCACAATATGTCCGGTAAACGCGCAATCAAATAGGAAAGCATTGTGGCGAACTATAAATGGGTTAGCTTGTACCAAACTGTTATTCGAATTACCTTTGTGATTCCAATAAGTCCAGCTTTAGTGGCGCTGTACGGTACCTTACCTGGAGCACTGATAAGCCCCATCCCTGAAGATGTATTCACGATTCTACCCCAACCTGAAAGTATGGGGAATGTTCAGATTGTCAAGCATAGTCTCATATCATTGGAAAGGATTGTATTGTGATCTGGAGGACTATATAAAACACGCGAATCAGGGAGCATTACTTATAATGGTGGCTTAGTGGTAGAGCGTCCGCCACGGGTGCTGGATGATGTGGATTCAAACCCTTTCCGGATCACACCAGTAGCTACCTTGCTTGAACGCACGCACGCACACACGCACACACACATACACACGCACGCACGCACGCACGCACGCACGCACGCACGCACATATATATGCCAAAGGAAAAAAAGAAATAATTAACTTAACTATATTAGCCTTGTTTTACTAGAAACTCTACATACAATACGACGCAAACTCGGCCAATATGAACGGAAGTCGGCCAATATGAAAAAACAAGGTCAATATGAAGAAACTCGGCAATACGAGATTTAAGTAACGTCATTCACGCTAAGTGACGTCATTCGCGCTCGCTTTTTGACATATAAATGAAATTAACGCTACTATAAACATGATAAATAAACGCAAAGACTGTCAAAATAATTTCATTAAAAACAAATTTAACTGTAGTGGCTGTTATTATTAAAATTGTCATTAATTAAGTGTTTTCATATTGTCCACGTTATTGGTCCTCGGACTGTCATACTGGCCTGCGGCCTTCGGCCTTGGGCCAATATGACAGTCCTTGGACCAATAACTGGACCAATATGAAAACACTTAATTAATAACACCATAGTATAATATGCTGCTGTTATTCGAATGGTACATGGCTACATAATACATTTCTTTTCGGAAAAAGAGACTAACACATAACACACCAAATGCACTTTAATTTATATTAGCTTTAATTTCATTTATAGTGCGATTGATGGCGTCACTTAAAGCGCTTTGTAATATATAGCCACACCAGCAGGCGGGGCTTATTATATGATTACCTATCTATCCAGTATATTCAAGTAGTTCTGTATTACAAACTGAGAAATAACCATGTAAACCAATTGTCATGATTTCAATGATATTACATTGGCGACGAGAATGAGATTATTAAAACAATGCAAAAATAAATAATATGTCATGAAAACAAAATCAAAGTGAAATTAAAACAATGGAAGTAAGAGTTAATTCTGCACTGACATTGGATTAATAACATTTCTGGGACAGAAAACCAAGTCAAAACAACACATTGATGAAACTGTAGATCAATACATCGTTCGGCTGACAATATTAGCTTTTCGTGCGAATTCAAAGAAAAAGATACAATGATTCGGGATCAAATTATCAATTCTTGTTGTTCAACTAAACTTCGAAAAAGGCTTTTAGAGCCAACAGATTTGACTTTAGACACATTACAATCGATTGCTAGAATGCACGAGCTGTCAGACATACAAGCAAAACGTACTGAGGACTCAAACAATCCAATCAGCAATACAAATCAATCGAATGGCGACCACAGTGCACAGGAAGTCAACCGAGTTCAACCGAGTTCGACGAAAATGGCAACCACCAAAACCTAAGCCAAAGCCACAGAAACAATGGAATAAACGTGGACGTTCTATGGAACTACAACCACCCAGTCGGAGTTACAGCGAATCAACAGGAATCTGTTATCGTTGTGGTGACTCTGGTCATTACGGACGATACTGTGTTAAAACAAAAGGAGTTACCTGTCGTGCATGCGGAAATAACTAACATTTCGCAAAAGTATGCAGAAGTCAAAACAAAAACTAAATACTTTGGAATGTGCTGATGATGAGATTTTCAAGATTAATAAAGGTAAGGATGATGCTATTATCAGCGTGTAAAGTCAAAACAATGGATTCCTGTCCTGATTGATTCGGGTGCATCTGTCAATGCTATTGATAGTCAAACATTTGATAAAATAAAGACCACAGAGAACTTTTTGTTGAAATCTAATGCAAAAATGTATCCCTATGGTAGCCAGACTCCTTTCAAAATTGTAGGGTAAACAAATCTCAATATTACTGAAAACAATACGACAGCTAGAGTCGAATTTCAAGTCATTCAAGATAAAGGCAAAACATTGCTAGGCAGACACATTGCTACTGAGCTTGGTTCATTGCACATTGGGCTGATAAACTCAATTGGGGCTGACGGTTTGCATTCCAGAGATGCTACTGAAAAGATAATAAGTTCATTTCAGGACAGATTTGAGGGCATAGGGAAATTGAAAGATTTCCAATTAAAGTTGCATATTGACAAAACCGTACTACCTGTTGCACAGTCAGTCCGGAAAATAATTCCATTTAAAATGAGAGTACAGGTAGATAAGAAAATTGATGAATTTGAAAGATTGGACATAATAGAGAAAATTAAAGGCCCTACACCATGGTTATCAAATTTGGTACCAATCCCAAAAAATGATTCAGATGTTAGGATTTGTCTGGATATGTGTCAAGCAAATGAGGCAATTAGAGGGAAAGATTTCCCATGGCAAATATAGAGGAAACACTTGAACAAATGAATGATTCTTGTGTTTTCTCTCGAATCGATTTAAAGCAATCATTTCACTAGATTGAGTTGGAAAAAAGCTCTAGGTACATTACAACATTCAATTGTTACAAGGATCTTTATCGGTACAAGCGCTTAGTTTTTGGGGTGAAAAGTGCACCGGAAGTGCATCAAAGGGTCATACAACAGATCTTACAAGATATTCATGGATGTTAAAGCATTGCTGATTATATTATCGACAAAATTGCACAATGTGACACTGATTCGCGTACTGACTAGACTACGTGAACATAATTTGACCTTGAACAGAGACAAATGTGAGTTCAATAAGCAATAACTTAGATTCATGGGTCACACTTTGTCAAAAGATGGAATCAAAATTGACGAAAGTAAAGTGAAGGCGATTAGAGACGCAGCAATGCCTACAAATGTCTCAGAGGTCAAGTCTTTTCTAGGATGAATTGTATGAATTGTGTTAAAGTTCTTATCCCACCGCTGCCACCAGTTTTACAATTTCTTCTCTTCAAAAGGTAGAAAGAAATATATAGTCCAATTCTATATGCTATAACTTTATTTCTACATGTTACCAAACTATAATGGTGAATTAATATTTACAACAGTTTACTAATAATGATAGTGTCTCTCTCACATAACTACTGATCTCTTGTTTCCATCTAGCAAGTCCAGGTAAAAAGCCAGGGAAAAGCTACGAACAATGAAAACCCTCCCTTTTTATAAGGTCCCTTCCAAATAAGGGGTTAGCATGATCGTGAATAGTAGCATGTTAACTCATCAATCTTATAGCATTTACAAATAAGGAATGCTAACACATAAATCATGTAGCATTTGCATTAGCCTGGTTAATAGAGCATCTCCCAAATAAGGGATGCTAACCCATAAATTATGAGTTAGCCCTGCAGAGAGATATACATCTAGATTTATGGTGCTAACCGAAGACAGACATAATATCCTCAGTAACCAGGCTAGAATACTGGTACCTGTACAAAATTACAACAACTATTAAGTTCATCCAGAACTATGCAACATTGGCAGAACCCTTGCGAAAATTGACAAGAAAGGGAGTTCATTGGCAATGGTCAGAGGACCATGGCTTATTATAATCCTGCGGCTGAAACTCAGCTTATTATCGATGGGTCTCCAGTAGGTCTTGGAGCAATTCTCAATCAGAAACAGTCCTATGGCGAGCTTAGACCGGTAGCTTATGCTAGTAGAACATTGACGGACGTAGAGAGACGGTACTCACAGACGGAACGTGAGGCACTCTCTGTACTTTTTGCTATATTGAGATTCCATGTTTATCTCTGGGGAATCGAATTTGAAGTCTTAAGTGACCACCGCCCCCTTGAAAGAATATTTTCAAGTGGTCATAAGGCTACTCCGAGAATTGAAAATTGGGTTTTAAAGTTACAACCCTACTCATTCAGGGTAAAATATCTGCCTGGTTATTTGAACAGTAGCGATATACTTAGCAGGAAACCAATGAATGAGTCAGACACTGCAGAATACACTTGTAAACAAACCGAAAACTATGTCAGTTTTCTGGCCAAACATAGCTGTCACATTAGAGGAAATACAGCAAGTTTCGAAATCTGACCCAATCCTACAAAAAGTCTGTACTTGCATTCAAACTAATAGGTGGGAAAAATCAGAAAATTTGCGACCTTATTATCAAGTCAGAAATGAGATAACAGTCAAGGATTCATTAATCCTGAAAGGCAATAAATTGGTGATACCAGAAAAACTTCAAACACGTGTGCTAAGTACGGCACATGAGTCACACATGGGTGTGATCAAAACAAAAACGCTAATCAGAGAAGAAGTTTGGTTTCCAGAATTAGACAAAAAAGTTGAAGACATGATAAGAACGTGTCATGTTTGCCAAATGGTTTCTAACGCGACAGACGAACCTCCGGTAGCTATGACTGACTTACCGACAGGACCTTGGCAAGACCTAGAACTAGATTTGTTTGGTCCGATAGGAAACGATGAATACCTATTAGTTCTTATCGACTATTATACAAGGTATCCACTCGTAGAAATAATAAAGTCTACCTCTAGCCAGTCAATAATTAATCAGCTAAGTAAATGGTTCTCCATGTTCGGTAACCCAGTCCGAATTAAGACCGACAATGCTCCAAATTTAGTGATTGGTGAATTTGAATCTTTTTTGGAAGAGCTAGCAATCAAACATGCTAAGAATTCAGCGTACTGGGCGCGTAGCAATGGTCTTGTGGAAAACTTTAACAAAAGTTTGAAAAAGTGTGTAAGAACTGCCATTGCACAAAACAAAAATTGGCGAGTTGAATTGCAAACTTTCTTGCTACATTATAGGACAACTGAGCAATGTACAACTGGTTTTAGTCCAGGTAGGCTTATGTTCAAGAGAGATATGAAAACCAAAGTCCCTCCGCTAAATAAGGTTATGAGAAACAAACGTTTAAGGCATGTTGACAAAATAAATAAACAGAGAATTCAATACTATGCAAACAAACAAAAAATGTTAGGATACAAAAGGTACTCTGTGGGTCAATCTGTTTTGATTAAAAAGCGTGACGAAACAAAAACTATCCCAAATTGAGAAAACACAGTTTACAAAGTTGTGATGCAAAAGTTCACTGCTTTAAAGCTAAAAGCTGATAATGGAGAATTCCGTCACAGAAATGGGAATCATGTGAGACCTTATATTTTGTGTGGAAAACAAAGTCTGGGAAATGTGGAAAATGACAATGGAGATAAGCGGAACTTAAGAAACCGGATAAACATCCGACCACCAGCGAGATATAGAAACAATTAGAAAAGTTCTAGTGTGAAAATGTCAGAAACAATTACCCTGCGTTGATAAACAGATAATGGACTTTATGTGTTACAAACCAAATGTTGACAGTATAATTATTTTACTTTATGTATTGCAAATAATTTAAATTGAGGAGGAATGGAATGTATATCTATAGTCACACCAGCAGGCGGGGTTATTATTTGATTACCTATCTATGCAGTATATTCAAGTAGTTCTGCATTAGAGACTGAGAAATAAACATGTTAACCAATTGTCATGTTTTCAATGATATTACACGCTTGAATAACGTCACTTAAAGCTCGTATTGGCGAGTTTCTTCATATTGGCCTAGTTTTTTCATACTGGCCGACTTCCGGTTCGTATTGACCGAATTTGCGTTGTATTATGTGTAGAATTTCTAGTAAAACACGGTTAATATAGTTTAGTTAATAATTTTAAACACAGCCTTATACAAATGTATTACCAGCTTAGTGAATATATAGGTACAATGCAATACATTACTTGATGATGATACAACTTATGCGAAATGGTAGTAAACCTTATCTCGACTAACAGGCACGTGATACTAACATGCTGAATATTCATATAGACATCAACTCTGATTAAATTTGACTATTGTACTGACTATTTGTATAAACCAGTTCATATCACAACTGCTAAACAACGTATTTCACTATACACACATATGCTTTAAAGTTTGGAATGGACAATAATTGCCCATTTTGTCTTTGTTTAAAAACCGCTGAAATGTGTTCACAAAGAATGTTATTCTGAAACAAAAGAAAATCCTATTTTCTTAATTTTAAAATTGCCTCCCTTTCATTGAAATGAGAATGATTTTCGATAACCCATAACAGTATGTTCCGATCATATGTGTATTATTTGTATCACCGATTTTGTTTACAAAATACTGTGTAGCATTATTATTAGTCATATCTATGTCATTTTATCATTGACTCCAAACGTACATGGCTCTGTATCTCGTCTATGGAAATGACATAAATGTATTTTGCTAAGTAAAAACAGTTTACTTAGATTGTCTACACTATGCTATGTTATCTATCGTCCCGTCTAATATATACCTGCTGCGTGTAAGAAGATTTGTTATTTTCACGAATGCTGATAGCTGGATTATGCGATAATATTGCAACACATAACAGTACATATTTACCTTTCCTTTTCATGCAGGGCAAGAAATATTTGATGAGTAGGAAAGGAGCCGTGAGATGAACGGCGACCATTTCATTCCACTTCGTCACAGGATATTCTTCCACTGGGCACACGTGCTGTAAGCCTTTAAGCGTATTTGAAGAAAAAAAATCAATACACCTCAGTGACAATAATGGTCCATGGCAACAGGTAAATAGAGGATCCTGCATGAGTGCCTGTTTAATTTTAATATTTAATTTATTAAACGAGTTGGATAAAATTATATGATGCGAGACTGTGTTAACATACCAAATGTATCCAACAAGTTTAATAAATTCGGTATTAATTAGTCACGAATATAAGATTATTTTCATAACACAACTCTAAAAAAAAAAGCCTCATAAGGAACATAGTTTATTATCATAGCTGCCAATATAACGTCGTAGTACGATGTCGTCGTATATGTGTATGATGGTAGTTGACTCAGTACGGCACCGAGAATGGAACTACCTCGTCGATTTCCGTAATGCGGAATTAGTGAACGGTTACGGAAATCCACTAGACAAGCTCACCATGTTTCAATCCCACTGTTTCAGTTTCCATTTCGTTTTCGGAGAAACTTTTACCTGTCCGCATGCCGACTCTTACTGGGAAAATAACTATGGTTGATATATCATGCAACTGATATTAATTCACAGGAAAACTGATCTTCGGGACCGAACGACGTTTGGGATCAGCCTGCTTTTTAAGGCAGACTGACAACAGGCTTCTTTATTAGACATAGAGTACTAGTATATGCTGTCCCGAGAATCCGTTTTCGTGTGATGAGTAATATATATATATATATATACCATGCCATCTTGTAAATGTTTTCTATCATTTTCTTCTTTTCTAAATAGTTTGTACTTGTAAATGTATGCCTATAACCATATATCATGTAAATCTCCAGAAAATGGAGGCAATAAAGTTATATATATATATCATATACTGAGGGAAAAAAGTTTAGCAAGTTTTTTGGATGAAATAATACTGTGTACAAGATATACTGACATTTTGGGACTTTACGGGCTAGACCCCTACGTTTATTTATTCGTTACGTCATTAAGATATTCGACTGTTACTGATGTGTGTTTAATAACATATTGCGTCTTTGGCAGCAGTTTCTTGATTTTACAACCAACAAATGTATTATTTCCAGGGTGCAACAAAAACTTGCTAAACATTTTCCCCTCAGTATAGCTTTATTACACTGCCACAAAGGACATTTATTTACATAGAACATTGTAATTGACCAACTTGTATGTTTCAGTGGTTACTCTCCACCGGTTCAGACCTTTTTGTTAATGAACATCTCGTTTTTAAACAACTCTAACCCTTACAATACAACCGGTCATATACCACTATTGCATTTCCCTTAAGCGTACACAATAGACGTATGGCCTACCACCCATTTCCTTAATCGTAGTGTAGTGGATGAAACATTCTTACTTTCTTAAATAACTATCAATAAATGTTGTATTGTGCACATATACCCTCAGTAATGTCATCAAAATATCTTCAATGAATATATTTTATGAATGGAAATAAAATAGATTTATGTATTAACGGAATTTGTTATGATTTGGGTATCTAATCCAATCAGAAACTAAACTTACGTCTGAGTATATGCTCTTGTAGATTATATATGAGAACGGAGATTGCGTTTTAATATATGGCATATACATTTGGATTGGTTAACTGAATGATAAAAAGGACAAGCTAGCGTCACAAACGTATTAGTGTTGATTTAGATACCGAAGGATACACATGTTTCTAACTATTGTATGTTTATTAGCGACATGGCTGGAAGAGAAAAGACTCAAGACAACCAGATGTTGGATATGATGTTGGATATAAGAGGTGTACAGACAAAACGCCAAACACGTGTATTTAAACTAAAACTAGTCCGCCACTTTTCAAAAGAAAATTAATTATTCCTCAAATGTTGTTTTTCAAATACAACGTTATTAATTGAAATGTACTTAAAACTACAGAGTACATATATCAATCGATTTCTTCTTTGAAGGCGTGTCTTTATTTGTAACTTTATGTTCACCAGCTCATGTCGAAATCGGGTATTTAAGCGAGCAAATATAGCGTAGGAAATCATTTACTGTATATACATCGATCAGGGCACATCGTACCTATACACAGGTAAAGGTAATTTGTACAGAAAAAAATGTTAGCTTCTTTCGGGGCTCGAACACACGACCTTCTGATTTCAAGTCCGGTGCTCTATCCACTGAACTACAACGCTACTTGAGAAAATAGTATACTAACTACCATTTATTATGAGGCAAAATAACTTAACATATTTGAACTCAACTAAAGATGGATCACTAAATATGTATTCCATATTGTCGCAAGTGTAAATTAACATTGACTGGTGTAATACTGTATGTTATTAATACGAAACTAATACTTCGCCTCAAATCAACCAAATCTCGACTTGTTATTTAGCGCTTGATGAGTTTGTATGCGCGCGCTTGTTATTACGTAATGCCTATTTATTGTTAAAACTGCTACAACATACCAATAAATAGCAGTGGTCTAGTTGTTCAGCGTACAACTTTTAAAACTTACAAGTGCAAGGCTGTGGTTCAAATCCCGTTCCGAGCAACTGTTTTTTAATCACATATATTTTGGAGCCGTATATTTATCGATGATACCCGTACGGAGGCTAAATAAAAATGTGAAATTTTACACATCGATTTCTCCTTATATACCGACTTTTGGGGTGTTCGTCGATTTGAAACTACTTCACACGTGACTCATTCATATTCATGAGTTATTACCAGTTAAAATAGGACGTGTACAGCTTTAATAACATGATACTAGCTAATGAACCATTCAAGTTATGTAAACTGTTTATATAATGTGAGGGTTTCTTAAAGGACAAATGACTGACATTTTATCTCTAACCGCAACTATTTAACGTAATGATTATATAAGTTCATGAATGAATACTGCTGCCCAAGCAGACGACAAATTTGATGGTTGTGCGAGCAGTAACAGATGTTTTATAGGTATAACATGTTTAGACCCACATACAGGAAGGAAGCTATCATAGAAACCTGTCAGTAATTGCTCTCTACTTTAATAAAGATCCCACGCAGAGAAGAAATTGTCACTATTTGGTGTTATTTAACAATCCGAATCGATCGACAAGCAGCAGCTAGACAGATGTATTCCGAAAATCCTCAATATTTTATGCGCCATTTTAACTCGGCCATGAGTAGCGGACCGTTTTCGCACTTCCTAGTTGACCTCAAACCTACGACCCAGGAATCGATGCGTCTACGAAGTAATATATTAGATGGGACGATTGAAACGGATGAACAGTATATAAGGGGCAATGTAAATACACATATGCGTATAGTGAGGGAAATTACGTAACAATCAAAGGACGCGATAACGATTATTCTGCCCAATATTTATCTAGCGAGAAAGAGGAAATGCCGATCTGTGACGACTGTGGCCTTATGTTCGAAAACACTCACGATTTACAGAGACACGTAAAAAGATGGTGTCCGGACAAAGACGTCAACATATTAAAAAGAAAACGAGAACCTGACGAAGAAGAGGATACTGATGTAAATGTCGTGTCATCGGGAAAAAAACGGTTGACTGATGACAATGAAAATGATGAAGAAGGCGATAGAGAAAAGGAGGAACAAAAAGTATTAAATTATTTAATGCAACGTACGAAAGATAGAAACGAATCAGAATGGAACCGAAAGGTCAACAAATACCGAACTCAAGGAATGTCTTTAGAGGAAGCGAGGGAGAAGGCTAACGCAAAATTAGAGGACGAACGAATGAAAGCCGTTATACGATTATACGGTCAAGTGATCAAATACATTATTCAGCTGAGACACGGTTCGGTTCACAAAGATGTCATTTCAGATGTGTAAAAAGGGAAAAAGGTTTAATGCGAGCAGCGCCATTAAACTCACGGTGAATGGAAAAGTGACGTCCGTGAAAGAAATTACGCGTAAGAAAATAGGCCAGACTAGTTCAAGAGTGTCACTCATTATGTAAAATTAATAGAGTTCTTCACAAACATGGACGCTGGAAATCTCTCTGGTTCGGAGTTTCCTTCATAATGAGTGACACTCTTGGGAAAAGATGGCCGTCCCTCCATTATAAAATAGGCGGAGATGGTAGATATTTCGATGTTTTGTAACTTGACGTTCCATCACATTCTTTGAACTAGTCTGGCCTATTTTCTTACGCGTAATTTAGCTTCTTTCACGGACGTCACTTTTCCATTCACCGTGATTTTTCCGTTGGTAAACTGCATACAATGGCCTCAAATCTGTGCGTGATTCCACATAGCTGCCGAGAATTTACTTGGATCGTAAACGATATTGCTACAATTCGATGAAAATTGTCTCAAATCTATATTGCAGTGAAGATCCGCAATACACACCACGTTTGTAATCATTTTTTTTAAATAAAGTTCGCCAATCCGTTAAAACCATCCAGTGACGAAAGAATCACAAAATCAGCATCGTCAACGTTATATATAAACTATCGACCATTGTTCTCTTAGGAAAGTAACGATTGGTTAACCATTCCAGCGGTTTATTTGTCAGATCAACCACCATTAGATAATCGCAACAGTGTGATCACGTTTAATGTTCCATGGAAATACATCGTTATCTGCTCGGGCCGACCATCTCCTTATGAGGACAACATTCTTAGCACAACTATCTATCACGGTTTGGATCCATATAGCTGGGTACCACATTGTTCAATTCCGAAACATAACAATGTATTAATCTTATGCCGTTCATCAATACTTCAAATTGATCAAAAGTTAATGACACTCCTTTTCCTGCGTCGCAAAGGTCTGCAGCATTGTCCGGTAACTAAAACCGTCTAATGTCTACCACGGGGGAACCCGGTCGTAACACTCACGAACCAATGGCCGCCGATAATTCTGAGATAAGGCGTATCCAGTTGATTTCTGTTCCATTCATATACGTGAATGATAATCTCCGGTAAAATCGAATATAGTTCCATTCATCGTGGGAATAGGTTCTCTGTTACTGTGCGCCAATTGGCGAATGTGTATGTACGTAATTCCTTTTAATCCGCTGTCGAACAAGTAGCATTCCGAGGCTTTGCCGAGTTGGTGAAGGTATCTCGTGTTGAGGCGTTTTGTCTGTACACCTCTTCTATCCAACATCTGGTTGTCTTGATTCCTTTCTCTTCCAGCCATGTCGCTAATAAACATACAATAGTTAGAAATATGTGTATCCTTCGGTAACTAAATCAACATTAATAAGTTTGAGACACTATTGTCCGTTTTATCATTCAGTTAACAAATCCAAATGTATATGCCGTCAGGGCCTCCTCAAGGTGGGTGAGATTGCCTTTTCATATACTATATGATCCCACCCACGTTGAGGCCAAAGTGGCCCATCTTTTATAAATACCTGCATTATTTATAAGGATGTCGATACCGTCCGGATACGTTTCCGAAATGTGGCTGCTCATTTTTGCGATAGCTTCTACATCTGTCAAGTCTCCGTCAACGTACATGAACTTTCCTTTGTAAGCACTGGATGGGAATAAAAGCAATTGTTGTTCTGCATACTGTTTAATTAGTTATTTTGAAGATTTCTCTTTATACCTAGAGTGAGGTGTATGGTGTGCGTTTGTGTTTTGTAAGTTTGTAACTTTGCAATGCTATTTTTTTGTTCTGACCTGTCACATAGTAAAAATATAACACACATATATATGCCGAGAAGCAAGTCGAGAAACGAATAAGTTCTGATCTGTTCTGTTCGATATGACTTTAATTATAATTGCTATTTACATCAACTGACATGGTTACAATAATATTATATTGATAATTATGACATAATTATATTCCCAAAGGACCTATGGTATTTTGTATTACTGAAGTATATCATGAGGTATACACTAGTAAGTATATATACATATATATATATATGTGTACATTTTGTCTATTTTGTATATTAATTTAAATGATATCAGTTGGTCACATTAATAAATACAACACATTATGATCAAAAAGTACGAACAAAATAAAAAGATTCACTTTTCTTTAAACGATATCTTATCAATGTTGGCTTTTTAAGAGCAAGAAATAATAATAAATGTACAGCAATAAAACGATATATGAGGACAAGTGAAAGGGCGAACAAAATAGGGAACAAAGAAAATTACGGTTACAGTAGTATGAGATGTGTCACGTGCTCTATATTAAATACAAAGCAGTTGTTTCCTTAGTGTTGGTCCAAAGAAGTGTTTTTCTTACCATCTTAAATTCTCCAAAATGTCATCTATTATATTTTGTTCACAAATGCCAGTAATTATGACGTCACATCCGGCCGCTGCAAGGCGTTGTGCTATACCAAGACCTATTCCACTTGTTGATCCAGTAACGAATGCAACTTTTCCCTCCACTAAAATAGAATTGAAGAATGCCTTATACAAAGGACCAAAACTGTTGTAAATACATACTACATAAATCTAAATATTATGGTTGTAGACAAAATGGTAACATTAAACAGAAATCACGTGTAACTATATCAATCGCTAACTAACATACTATACTGGATAGTGTAACTATATCAGTCGCTAATTAACATACTATACTGGATAGTGTAACTATATCAGTCGCTAATTAACATACTATACTGGAAAAAAATAAGTTTAGCAATACCGTTTGTACATTATTGAATGTAATTTTATAATCTGGATTGTTGAATCAACTCTGACATGACACAGTTTGTTTATTCTTTCTTTTTCTATCGGGGTTATTTACCGTTCAGTTAAGACAACATATTTCATATAAAAATTAAAAAAATATTCCAAGAACATATTTTAAACTTTATGACCATTCTGTATTTAAAGAATTCACAAGATCTCCGCCGATGAAAACGTTCGTCACCAGGTAAATTTAAAAAAATAAATAAAAAAAATACTTAGTTTATAATTTATTGATATATGACATTTAAATCCCTTTGTTTAAAAACAAAAATGGCATTGCAAAAAAACACAAATATTTGTTGCTTCGCTCAAACAAAGTACGTCAAAATAATATAAAAAGCCCATGTATCCAAAATGATGTGCTACCCAAGACATAACTATGACAACTATATTGTTTTGCCTTCCAGTGATTAACAGGTAAACTAAGTTTGAAACATCAAGTGAATATAATTGGTTAGAAAGAGACATACACGTAACAAATACTCTTTTTTTTCTGTGCGGAGGATAAAGGTCACTCTAGCAACTGCTATGCCATATTGCAAATAAATAAACAAGATACCCATACTTAAAAAGAAAACTTGAACGATATAGTGCATACAGTTTCCGAGAAATATTCTTAAACGTAAAATTTGAATGTAAAAGAGTTAAGTTATCTGCCGATTACTTGGATGGTGAAGCTCACATCAGCAGTTTCTATGACACGTTGCGATATACAAAGATACAACTATTACCAACGTTTAAAAGGTCTAGTGCATACAATTTCTGAGAAAGTGACCTAAACGCAAAACCAAAGTGATATTATCTCTAAACGTGTATGTTGACGCGTCCGCCAGAAAAGCAACACATACATAATTGATAATAAACTTGTCGTTATAACAAAAAGTGGAATTTATTGAAAACAAAGTTAGAATTATCTTTTACAATGTTTTTATTTTTTGGCAGAATTGGCAATGGCTGATATCATGAATTTAATATAGCATTATAACTTGTTAGAATTAGTTGAATTTTCAGATCAACATATATTTATTATATTCCGGACAGTCGGAAATATTAATTTTCGTATAGTTCCATATTCCGGACAAATCGGACAAATTGGCATTTATAAATCCCTATTCCAGACACTCGGACATAGGCATATCTTACTTATAATTATTGTATATTCCGGACGATTAGCAATATTGTCAATTAGACTTATAATCACATATTCCGGATAATCGGAAATACTTTAAAGTCATTGACTATATTTGACTCCGGAAAAACGGAAATATATTAAAGTATATTCCGGACATCGGAAATATTAAAGTAGATTCCGGACATCGGAAATATTGAAAAGGACCGCCGCCCTGTTTAAATAACAATGGCATTTTTGGCTGGTCATTGAATATATTAGACTCCGGAAAATCGGAAAATATTAAAGTATATTCCGGACAATCGGAAATATTAAATTATATTCCGGACAATCGGAAATATTGATATAGGCTGGATTTATAAATCCCTATTCCAGACACTCGGACATAGGCATATCTTACTTATAATTATTGTATATTCCGGACGATTAGCGATATTGTCAATTCGACTTATAATCACATATTCCGGATAATCGGAAATATATTTTAAATAGTCATTGACTATATTTGACTCCGATAAAACGGTTGAAATATTAAGTATATTTCGGTCATCGGAAGTATTGAAAAAGGACCGCAGCCCTTTTTAAATAAAAATGGCATTTTTGGCTGGTCATTGAGTATATTAGACTCCGGAAAATCGGAAGATATTAAAGTATATTCCGGACAATCGGAAATATTTAGGTATGTTCCTGACAATCGGAAATATTGATATAGGCTGGTTATTGAATATATCAGACTCCGAAAAATCGGAAGAATATTACCAATGAGATTATAAATGCTTTACTTTAAATTATACTCCGGATATCGGAAGCATAATAATAAGTGAATGTTTATTTATCTTGTAATCAATATCCTTTTCATTAAATGTTAGCCGATAGGTGCTGCTAATGCCAAGACCATTCGGACAATGCTATATTACTGTATATTAATACTCTTTAGAATTGGAAAAACACATCAATAATATATACACTTCTAATTAAACACCGAGACAATGAATGAGTTGGATACTGGAATGTTGTCTTTCAGCATAACGGTAATATTTCCATGTTCTATCGTGTATTGTTCAATTCTTGCTTTGCATCAGCCATGATGTGGTTGCAGTTTTTGATATGTACTCGATTTTTATCGATTGTTATATACCTCTTGGCGCTGAAAATAGAAAAGAACAACACCAGCAGCAAAATACACAATACCTGGTAAAACAGTTGTATAGGGTTGGGAGGGCGGGTATAATGAAATATTGTTTATGTAACTTTGAAATTGTTAAGTTTGTATCGTGAACAATTTGCAATAAACTTACTTGATGTTTTCCAATTCCAGATTATGAAGGGAGCTTACTCTAGGTGAAGTTTTAACACTGTATATACAGCAGTTATTTCCCCTTTTATGATAACTCGAATTACTTGTCATTTTATGCCTTCATAATTTCATTTATCATAAAAAGTGAAAATTTATTGAAACAAAGTTAGAATTATCTTTTACTATGTTTTTATTTTTTTGGCAGAATTGGCCATGGCTTTTATATATTTAATGTAGCTTTATAACTTGTTAAAATTAGTTGAATTTTCAGATCAGCATATATTTATTATATTCCGGACAGTCAGAAATTTTCATATAGTTCCATATTCCGGACAAATCGGACATATTGGCATTTATAAATCCCTATTCCAGACACTCGGACATAGGCATATCTTACTTATAATAATGGTATATTCCGGACGATTAGCAATATTGTCAATTCTACTTATAATCACTTATTCCGGATAATCGGAAATATTTTAAATAGTCATTGACTATATTTGACTCCGGAAAAACGGAAATTTATTAAAGTATATTCCGGACATCGGAAATATTAAAGTAGATTCCGGACATCGGAAATATTGAAAAGGACCGCCGCCCTGTTTAAATAACAATGACATTTTTGGCTGGACATTGAATATATTAGACTCCGGAAAATCGGAAGTATTAGAGTATATTCCGGACAATCGGAAATATTAAAGTATATTCCGGACAATCGGAAATATTGATATAGGCTGGATTTATTAATCACTATTCCAGACACTCGGACATAGGCATATCTTACTTATAATTATTGTATATTCCGGACGATTAGCAATATTGTCAATTCGACTTATAATCACATATTCCGGATAATCGGAAATATATTTTAAATAGTCATTGACTATATTTGACTCCGGAAAAACGGAAGTATATTAAAGTATATTCCGGACATCGGAAATATTAGAGTATATTCCGGACATCGGAAATATTGAAAAAAGACCGCCGCCCTGTTTAACTAAAAATGGCATTTTTGGCTGGTCATTGAATATATTAGACTCCGGAAAATTGGAAGATATTAAAGTATATTCCGGACAATCGGAAATATTAAGGTATATTTCGGACAATTGGAAATATTGATATAGGCTGGTTATTGAATATATCAGACTCCGGAAAATCGGAAGAGTATTACCAATGAGATTATAAATGCTTTACTTTAAATTATACTCCGGACATCGGAAGCATAATAATAAGTGAATGTTTATTTATCTTGTAATCAATATCCTTTACATTAAATGTTAGCCGATACGTGCTGGTAATGCCAAGACACGCAAATACGAGGTAGCACGTGTGCACGTGTACCGCCAACAAATACATGCTTTAGGCGGACTAGCACGTGTCGAAAGAATGAGGTGCCAGCCATGGACCAACTTCTGCTCTGTCTGGGAAAAAGGATGCATTTGTCTGCACAAATATGTACAGTCCACCTTGCAGGATGTTTAACATTATGTCATTACCTAGATCTGACAGATGTTCGTTATTCTTAAACATTTCCATACTTTCTGAAATTTCAGGATAAGCAATATATGCGCATCCGTTTTTGATGAGATATTTGCCTATGCAAATATTAATACGTAGCCTGACTTTATCTAACTGTTTATGACATATTTCGTCACGGTATCTCAACCTTGGGAGGATGGCAGACCAAGCGATTTTAACGTACTGGGAAAGCGTACCAGCATGTCATACATAACTGATTTTAAGTAGCCAATAATGTACGAAAGCGGGGCTTGGCCGATATCATTACCCCCACAGTGTAAAACTATGATATGTGGTGAAGCATTATAGGAAAGGAGATGATTCAAACGCTCTAAAATATTCTTGATGCGCATTCCTGGTTGGAAGTCCCATAGTATACTGCCTTTTATATGACTTAGTCCTAGATGTACCCCGTCTGGTCTGTGATGTGATACTTGAAAGTGGCCTAAAATCAAAAACTTAAAAAACTGTCAGTTGTTTTGTTTATAAGATCAAGCCTACTAGACAATGTTTAATGGGGGCATATTTAATCGGATGTAACTTTTATATGCGTTTGATTTCCATCGACCTAATTCCTTAATTTCATCTTTGGATTTTCCTCCATTAAACATTGCTGTTGCATCCCCAATTATGAAAGAGTGGGATTTATAATATGTACTCTGAATGCCTAAGTATTATAATGTTTTTTAAAGCACACTGTTAAATTGGTATCTTGTTACTGGTGATCCATCAAAATGGCATAGAAATTGACCATCTATCTTTGGTCTGCATGCCAAGTATCTACACAGAGCCTCTTTAAGGAAAGTGATGCCTTCGAAGAACTGTACTGATTTTTGCACCCCTACCGAACTGATCATTTTTTGAATTTCTAATGAAAATATTAATGCAGTTAACGCTAAACACTACGTCTGTGAAACTTAAAACTTTGTTATCAGAAGCTGTATTTGCCTTAGACACTTCACCTACTCCTAAAAGAGCACAAAATGCCAGAGCATATGAACAACGGAACAAATTCGCTTCATATTGTGATATACAGGTATGTATTAAAATAGGCAGAATCCTTTTCAATAGGGTAATGGTGATGGGCATTCTTTTGTCTTTACGTTTTTGTGATCTGTTCATGCCATTTAACATGTGTTTGACTAAACAAGTTTGTGTTTCGTCTTTGTGACTATTAATCTTATTGAAATAACTGATGGCTGCAACATGACAGCTCACCTTCGAGTATGCATAATTATTTTAAAGGCTATGTGTTCAACAACACGTAGGAGGGGGCCAGAAATTTCCATGTTGCATGTTTAACCTAAATTTCTCAAAGGACGCCTTTCCAGCCTGATAGGTTTTGTGAGTATTAACTGCCATTGATGCTTCAATGTCTATTTCACGTTGAAAAGGCGAAGGAACGATTCTGGAATTGCTGCAGGGGTTCTGGAAGCCTGGGCAGGGAGTAGATTCCACAGCTTGTCCCACTGAAATCGACTTATAGCGTCACAAATGTTGTTTTCCTTACCAGAAATATGTATGGCTCTCATTTTAATATTATATGCCAGGAGCGTTAAAATCAACTGACGAAATAAAGACATAACGCTTTTATTGCGTGATGTTGTTTTGTTGATTATTTCGACTATTGACAAGTTATCGGGCCTAATTGTCACCTTTCTACCCTTGATGTTTGCCCCCCACCCCCACCCCCCACACGTAAAGAATGCCAATACAATCGGCAATAATTCTAGGTATGTAATATCGCTCCAATAGTCGGGCCACTTGAAACACACCCAATTTCCTTGAAAAAATGCCCCACAGCCCAAATTCCGAGAACCGGCAGCATCTGTAAATAGCTCTATATCCTCGTTTGAGACCCACTTCAGATCACTAAAAATGCACACTCCATTAAAATGTTCTAGGAAATGTAACCAAACCTTAATGTCTTCCTTCATGCCCTCTGTAAGGCGTATGAAATGGTGTGGTCTTTTTGTATGTGACATAGCCTCTTAAAAACGACAATTGAAGTCTCTACCTGAAGGAATGGCATTGGAAAAAAACATAATAACCCCACAATGGACTGCAACGATCTCACTCTGAGTTTTTTTACATTAAGCGCATCTTGTAATAATTTGATTGCTTTTTCAATCTTTTCTTTTGGGATTCTAACAATTCCTTCAACTGAGTCAATTTCTAGACCCAGGTATTGCATTTTTGTGGTGGGACCTTCAGTTTTTTCTTCGTTTATTGGAATACCAATATCGTAACAGACGAAATCAAATGTGTTCATCAATATATGGCATTCATTAGTGTCATGTTTTCCTGCAAAAAAATAGTCATCGAGGTAGTGATCCAAATTGTCTGAATTTGCTTTCTTAGAGACTGCCCACTGTATAAATTTGCAAATGTTTCGAATATAGAGCAGGATATAGATGATCCTTGTGGCAACATTTTTTGAATCCAAAATTGATTATTAAAACATGCCAAGTAAATCAAAATCTCCTGGATATATGGGGCATTATATGCAGATTTTATGTCTTTCTTGGCCATTAATGCCGACTTGCCTAATCTTTGTAAAATCTCTATGGCATTGTCGAATTTGGAATAATGTACCGAACAAGAGACATAATCTATAAAATCATTTATGCCCAGCCCGGCTGGATGGGAAAGATGCGAGATGAGCCGCCAACCTCAGCGGAGTTGTTTTGGAAAGGTTTTTCAACAGTATGGATTGATGGCGAAATGATTTATTAACTACACGTCAGACAATCCTTTACACATTTTGAAATCAATTTTCTGTTCTAAGAATTTATTGTACAATGTCCCTAGCCAATTTTGTTAAAGTATGCAGAGCATAGCGTTCGCTCCTGGAGCTGCCATTTCTACCGGTGTTTCCTTCAAACCCTATTCCGATAAAAGTCTACTTAACGACGATTTGTAGTTTGAACAAGACAACTTACGAAATGCACATAACAACTCACGAAACGCACATAACAACTTAAACAATGCACAGAACAACTTAAACAATGCATATCACAACTTAAACAATGCACATCGCAACTTACGAAATGCACATAACAACTTAGAAAATGCACAAGACAACTTATGAAATGCACATAATAACTTACAAAATGTACATAACAATTTACAAAATGCACAAGACAACTTAGAATATGCACATAACAACTTACGAAAAGCACATAACAACTTAGAAAATGCACATAGCAACTTAGAAAATGCACATAATAACCTATAATATGCATATGATAACTTAAACAATGCACAGAACAACTTACACAATACACATCACAACTTAAACAATGCACAATGCACATCGCAACTTACGAAATGCACATTACAACTTAGGAAATGCACAAGACAACTTAGAAAATGCACATAACAACTAACAAAATGCACAGGACAACTTGGAAAATGCATATAACAACTTACAAAATGCACATAACAACTTACGAAATGCACATATCACTTAGAAAATGCAAAAAGCGACTTACAAAGCGTACTGCACAAAATGCAAAAGGCCAACAGAAGGCAGCCGAGGCTTTCCATAAATTACAGCCCAGCTGGAGGATGGGTTGGCCGCTTTTCTTAACCGAAATTGTCCATCATATGAAATCCACCCGATGGCATAGCGCCTTGCTGCTAGTCTGATGGTGTGCATGTAATGCATCAAGTTTTTCGCCTCTGATGCATGCATTTCAATATAAATTAAGGAGAAAATCAAAAAAGCATCAGTCCATTTTTCTATCGACATGGTTTTGTGTTCAGTAGTTTTGTTAACCACCACAATTTCACCATTTATTAACTGAATGGTCTGTTTTGAACCTAAGTTTGCTTTGGTTAATAATGAGCCTAATTCAATGAATTCCCCATTTCATATTTTTCGTTTAATTTGTTGTGGTACTTGTAATGCAATGTCCCCACATACATACTGAAATATGTTAAATAAATTCATTTGATTACCTTCGTTTCTCTGGAAACGCCTCTCTTGATCTTGTATCTGTGGTTCGTAACCACTTTGCCCTTGTTGATGTGGCTGGGGGAACGGTTGCTGTGGCTGGGGGAACGGTTTCTGTTGCTGGGGGAACGGTTGCTGTTGCTGGGGGAACGGTTGTTGTGGCTGGGGGAACGGTTGCTGTTGGGGGAACGGTTGCTGTTGCTGGGGGAACAGTTGTTGTTTCTGGGGGAACTGTCATCAGTTTGATTCAAGGCATCAGTGTAATTCCCTGGGCCTACCTGATACTGATATGGTTGAATCAGGGGAGGGACCAACTGCATGGGCGGGGCTCCTGGGAAGTGTTGTTGTGGTAGTTGAATATTGTGTTCTTGAGCAGGTGCAGGTTGTTGAGCAGGTGCAGGTTGTTGACCTGGTACTGGTGCCTGTTCTAACGGTACATTTTATTGTTCAACGTCAACAGGTGGATGGATGCGAGGCTGGCCATTTCGACCACTCCGTTGCTCAACCGGCCGCCTTAACGGCATATTTTGCTTGCCACGTCTAGGACGTAGTCTTGGCATTGTTTTTCAGAAACATGAAAATAAAAACAAATTGTCATAAATTTTGTCCATATTTGAACATTATATTAACCTTCACGTCGCCCGCAAATCTACTTTAAAAATATGAGTCATATACTACTGCCATAGCGGAATGCAAGAACTTTGTCATCTTAATACAGAAAATTATCTGGTTATTAAGCAAGGAAGGCAAGACAGTATGTCATATCAATTTTTTTATTTTTTTTTTAATTTATATTATTTATTTTTCCTGTTCGAACCCATCTCAGAAATATTGGCATACATATACCACAGAAAAGAGCAAGATATATAGCTCTTATCCTGTTCTTACTTTGAGCATTTGTAGGATTTGTAATTTTTTTTCCTCGTATCGCGATATATTGCGATACAGATACACCGTATCGCTATACGTATCACGATATATTATTTTGCATTTGCCATTCATGTCATTTAACGTATATGTATATAATGTTAATTGAGCATATGCTTGATTTCTTAAAACAGTATGTGAAAACTTTTATTTCTCAACCTTATTTGAGGTAATATGAGCATTGCCAGAAACAACTGACTTGGTGACTAGATAAAAATACAAAGAACATGTGAAATAGAAAATGATTTACTGAGGCACGTTAGCTAATGTTGTGACTGTCATTAACCTTATGAAGTAGCAAAGCAGAGAGTATATCTTCGGTGCATTAGCATTATGATTGTTATAGAATTTCAGTTCAGGTCAGTTTATACTCTGCAGCCTAAAATGTTTCCACACGACAGCTTTTCCCTTTGAATTGTTAACAATGTGTGTTCGAAAGAATCTGCCATGTTTAGCTGCCTATCTATTTTTAGCGTACCATTTTCAGCAAATCATCGATTGGTTATCCAGTTTATATGACGGAGATTATTCCTGAATAGTGTAAGCGAGAACCAATAATAACACTGCGTAATCGCGTCTAAAACTAGAACGAAACATTCCAGAAATTACCTGCACTAGCGGATACGCGTGGGGGAGGGGTGGGGGTTTGGGGGGGGGGGGGGGGGGGGGGGGGCACCCGGCGCGCGCCCCCTAAAAATTCCGGATCATACATGTATGTCCATGTTACTGTAGATAAAATATCAAACAATTTCGATGCGCACTCTCAGTATAAAAAATGTTCGCACTCGCTTCGCTTCGCTTGCTCGTTCGACGCATAATGGCTAATGAGTGCTTTAATTAACACATTTTTAAATCCTTTTATTTGAAAACGGACTTTTTTTACCCTATCAATGCACTACCGCAACCGTTTTCCGAGGCTAGAAACGGACCCGAAAATTGACCAAAATTGTACGCCCCCTATCAAACAATTTCGATGCACGCCCTCAGTATAAAATATTTTCTCGCTCGCCTCGCTCGCTCGACGCATAATGGCTAATGAGTGCTTTAATTAACACATTGTTAAATCGTTTTATTTGAAAACGGAATTTTTTACCCTATCAATGCACTACCGCAACCGTTTTATGAGGCTAGAAACGGACCCGAAAATTGACCAAAATCTTACGCACCCTATCAAACAATTTCGATGCACTCCCTCAGTATAAAATATTTTCTCGCTCTCTTCGCTCGCTCGACGCATAATGGCTAATGAGTGCTTCAATTAACACATTGTTAAGTCCTTTTATTTCAAAACGGACTTTTTAAACCCTATCATTGCACTACCGCAACCGTTTTATGAGGCTAGAAACGGACCCAAAAATTTACCATATCTTACGCCACCCCTAGTCTGAAATCCTGGATCCATCCCTAACCTGTACCCGATAAACTGCACTGGGTGACGCGCAGACTGCCATAGCAAGAACCAGTAATTAATGAGTAACGCCTCGTTCTGAATTGCGTCTATATAACAAAAACCTTTCCAGAAACTACTTGTGTGAACCTGGAGTCGACAACTGAATCGATATACTATTCATATACAACTAGAACGAGCATCAACAAAACCTTATACATCGAAACGAGGAGATTTGTCGAACTTAACCCAGATTTGCCGACTGGTAATTCAGGGGCGGATCCAGGAATTCAGCTTAGTGGGGGCGTAAGAGTTTGGTCAATATTCGGGTCCGTTTCTAGCCTCATAAAACGGTTGCGGTAGTGCAATGATAGGGTTAAAAAGTCCGTTTTCAAATAAAAGGACTTAACAATGTGTTAATTAAAGCACTCATTAGCCATTATGCGTCGAGCGAGCTAGAATTTTTTTTATACTGAGGGATTATACTGTAAGATTTTGGTCAATTTTCGGGTCCGTTTCTAGCCTCATAAAACGGTTGCGGTAGTGCATTGATAGGGTAAAAAAGTCCGTTTTCAAATAAAAGGATTTAACAATGTGTTAATTAAAGCACTCATTAGCCATTATGCGTCGAGCGAGCGAAGCGAGCGAGAAAATATTTTATACTGAGGGGCGAGCATCGAAATTGTTTGATAGGGGGCGTAAGATTTTGGTCAATTTTCGGGTCCGTTTCTAGCCTCATAAAACGGTTGCGGTAGTGCAATGATAGGGTAAAGAAGTCCGTTTTCAAATAAAAGAACTTAACAATGTGTTAATTAAAGCACTCATTAGCCATTATGCGTCGAGCGAGCTAGAATTTTTTTTATACTGAGGGATTATACTGTAAGATTTTGGTCAATTTTCGGGTCCGTTTCTAGCCTCATAAAACGGTTGCGGTAGTGCATTGATAGGGTAAAAAAGTCCGTTTTCAAATAAAAGGATTTAACAATGTGTTAATTAAAGCACTCATTAGCCATTATGCGTCGAGCGAGCGAAGCGAGCGAGAAAATATTTTATACTGAGGGCGAGCATCGAAATTGTTTGATAGGGGGCGTAAGATTTTGGTCAATTTTCGGGTCCGTTTCTAGCCTCATAAAACGGTTGCGGTAGTGCAATGATAGGGTAAAGAAGTCCGTTTTCAAATAAAAGAACTTAACATTGTGTTAATTAAAGCACTCATTAGCCATTATGCGTCGAGCGAGCGAGAATTTTTTTTATACTGAGGGCGTGCATCGAAATTGTTTGATGGGGGGCGTAACATTTTGGTCAATTTTCGGGTCCATTTCTAGCCTAGGAAAACGGTTGCGGTAGTGCATTGATAGGGTAAAAAAGTCAGGTTTCAAATAAAAGGATTTAACAATGTGTTAATTAAAGCACTCATTATCCATTATGCGTCGAGCTCGCTTCGCTCGCTCGAAAATGTTTTATACCGAGAGCGCGCATCGAAATTGTTTGATATTTTATCTACAGTAACATGGACATACATGAATATGGGTGCGCCCCCACCTCCTGTATCCGCTAGTGGATATATCGGTAATACCTCACACCACTACCCTTCATGCAACTTTATCTTTTTGTGTGTGTTGCTGTTTAACGTGTGTTGCTGTTTAATTAAAGTGATTCCCAGCTTCGAAGAAAAAGCTACCAACTCTTAATTCATATTCATTTGCGGGTATATTATGGACCGGTGTATAAATAAACAGTTTTATTTAGTATATATTCATCATTTTGTGACTTCAACATAGGGGTTACTTTAATAATTGTGTTTTGTATTAGATCTACTTTGTAATATATTTAATCTGTAAAACTCACCTTTTCCATATTGATCTTTCTTTATACGAATACATTTGGTTAACTTTGTAAACGTCCTCTACCGATGCAATACATGTAGCTCTTTATTTTGAGACTTTTCGTACATTGCTAGCAGCAATATCCCTACTCCGTGTATTCGCTGAGAGGGCGGAAAATGTTAAACGCTCAAATAAAGCTTTCATAACTACACAAGATCTATTTCTACTCCGTTGTTATGGCGACCGCCTGCCGATCAATTATGTGTGTCATACCATAGATCTACATATATATCCATGGTGATACGTCACAAAATGTATAGATAGGCAATGATTATGTTGAAAAATTGCCTCAAATATATCGTAGATTTATTAATTTTAGGCACACATATCTGTTTATATTTTTCTTATCTACCAATCTTGTTCTGAGAACATTTGATGTCATGTCTTGCGATATTTTGATCGTTTGTCTGGCGCCATTTTAATCCCTTTGTTCCACACCTTTCCCTTCGGCATCGCCGATATTTTAAATCGTAAAACATCATGTTTACTAGTGTAGTAACACACAATTTGAGTTCAGTAGCTTGTAAAGCCGGTGTTAATAAAGTTATAAAACTTAAATTTATAATGAAATATTGTTTATGTAACTTTGAAATTGTTAATTTTGTATCGTGAACAATTTTCAATAAACTTACTTGTTGTTTTCCAAATCCAGGTTATGAAGGGAGCTTACTCTAGGTGAAGTTTTAACACTGTATATACAGCAGTTATTTCCCCTTTTATGATAACTCGAATTTCTTGTCATTTTATGCCTTCCTAATTTCATTTATAATGCAATAAATGAACCAATGTTTTCAAATTTAAAAATACATTTACAATAATTTCTGTAAAAGCAAATTAAAAAAGAAGAAGCTATTTCTTTCCGCAAACATCGTTTAAGTATGAATGTCTTGCATATATTTGATAATTATGTTAAATAAGTTGTTTAGTAAGCAGATCCGATTTCCATGCAGTGACTCTTTGTCGTCTATTTCTTCCTGATATGGACTGCATTCCTTTGGAATGTCCCCAACCGTAACATTTCAAATTGAAAGTGTTACACTCAAATTGGATAATGTTTTATAGTATGTTCCACATAAATAATCTAGGAGTTATATATCGAATGTTTTGAGATCATGCATTTGTTATCATGCATATACTTAAACTTATTACGGCACACACGCCAATATTAAGGACTGACAAACACGCAAACAGACAAACAAGAAGGCAAAAGCAATAATACATGCAAACACAAAAAGGTTGACAATAGGGCTACCGCCTTGGAACGGTCAGTGGCAAAGAGTTTAATAAGCTCAGCACGACTACGCATACAATCTCACCAGAGCCTCACAGAGCCCCACCCTTTGGTTTTGGTGGATACTCGAGGAGTATTCTAGGTATTCAGGAAGAAAAATCACTTTGGTATTCATGCCTGGTGTATCGAAAGAAGTTCCCAACTATATAATCCCTAACGTTTTTGTGATAAAAGGCATTTTTGAGTATTTAAGGCCTGTTTTTTCCTGGCTAATATGACTTTATTCAGGGTTTTTTTGTGAGCTAATAACCATTTGCATGGCTGTATGGTGATTCTATTTATCAACTTGAACGTTTTGAAAGTGAAAGTAGAATACATGTAAGCGGTGTCGAATGAGTGCAGTTTGTTCACGGTGTCCACAAAGATCCGCACATTATTTTCATAATTGCTGTAATGTTGTAAAGAACTCAGTGGGATTTGTTTTACTTCCGGTACCCCTCCACTTATTGCTATCACACGATTTTAGAAAATGTAACATGATAACGCATTATCCCCCGTAAACTGCTCCACATCCGACAATTAAAATTGACTTTTTTCTGTTTGAAAACTGGACATGCCCAGTGCAACAGTCTAGATACTCCGCTATTTAAAATAATTTTAGTGAATATACTGTAGCAAGAGAATGTACTTGATTCTAGTTAGCTTGATAACTGTGGGTTTTATATTCATATTAAGATTAACCTCTTTGTACTACGCATTTGAAACCACCGACATAATAGTTAGGTCTGTGTTTAAACATTTGCAGTAGGGGAGCAGCCTTAATATTTTCCTACATCTATCAAATATTTGGTAACGCATGGCATCGAAAAGTAGTACGTCATCTTTCGGCAACGTCAAATTCTTTTTTAAATGTCCGCCATTTTGGATTATTTAAAACACATAATTTGGAAGATTGTGACAATTTTTGATCATGAAATTTCATTTCCGCTTTAAGTTTCGTGATTTTCGGCTGTGCCGACTTTTTTTTTTAGAAGCTTTACTGCATGATAAATGTAGACCCGCCTTGTAAAATGTCAAGGCGAGGGGCGATAACTCTAAAACATGCCATGGAAATGAGTGTATGAATACAATATTATGGCATCTCAGTGTTTATATTTTTAAAGGGACCATTCATTCATGAGACAAGTTTTTTTCTTAGAAGATACATGACCCTCATTTTTCTGTGGATTTTTTGGCAGCATATGTGTCATTTGTGATGATAATGTAAGTTATTCATTTTTAATTTGGACCTAGATATGAATGACAACATGGCATTTAAATTTTAATTCACACACAACTCAATGCAACAATCAATGGGTGTGTTACACTTTGACTCAACTGTAATTTTGACTCGCCTGTCCTCGCAAGTCCTGCAGGCGCGTATTCGATGGAGCGGGTAGTATTGGGCACCCTCTCATATGTAGAAAGTGTACATAACAATCGCTACTGTTCAAGATCGGAGTTGTGTTGGAGAGAAGGAAGGGGAGCGCATCTGAGCTGAGATTTAAAAGGATGCGCCCCATCCCCTTCCCACCCCAACTAAAATCATGAAAGTCTGTTTTGAAAGCTCTTGCAAGCATACATTTTTAAACATATTCATATAATATACTTGTTGCGGTGTTTTTGACTAGACTGTCCAGTGTCTAATTGTCATCCGCAACTTGGCGCAGTCGGTAGCGCAGCTGATTTGTAAACGTACGTGGTGCCACTGGGTTTTGTCGGTGTGTTCTTGGGCAAGACACTTTCCCTTAGCCTCGTCCGTCGGATGGGGACGTAAACCAGGCGGTCTATCATCCGAGCATGTTAAAGAACCATAGGAATCTATTTGATAATAAGAGTAGGGCACGGTTCCCATATTTCTATGTCTGCTTCCCCTCTCTCTGGGGCGGCTCTAACTAACCTGTACTGTGTTGATGAGCCGTTGAACATTCAATTCAATTCATCCGCAACTGCACTCAGCACTGTCATATGTACTGTAGCTGTCCCATTATAGTATCATGAATCAACCGTGGAATATATCGCCCACACATAAAAGGGTTTGAGGGGATCTTACTTGTATTAGTTTAAATATAGACCATTTGTCGGTTGAAACCTAAGATGAATTTTTTATCAGACAGAAACACTGTCGTAATACTTATTCTACTGATAGCATCGAAGGAAAGTAAAGAAGGCCATTTTTTTTACTTTTTATTTATAAAGTTGAATTGTGTTTTATGTCATTATAGCACATTTTAGGCCATATTTCCTGGGTAGAACCAGTACTGTGTGCTTTCTGCTATCTGTAAGAATCGACACTTTCTCACCTACAAGTTGAGCTCCCAGTGGGAATTGAACCCGCAGCGGTGAGAGGTGAAAATGAGAATGTATACAAATATAAAAAAGGCCACCGAACACCTCCATAACTCAATATGTCCATGGGGCTTGAATGACCGCACTGAAAACAATCCGTGGAAAATTGTACAATGCAAGAATATATATTCATAAATAAATTTTATTTTGATGCAAAATCGATATGCTCCTCTAGACATCATTGATACAGATCATGTAATGTTTCGAAACGATTGGTTAAAAACTGTGGAAGGATATAGACGCACAGATAACTAACACCATATGCCACCTCACCATTCGATGGTAAACAATAAACATTTAAGGTACATATTAAGGCCTTAAATATTATCTTTCACGACTAAGTAAAAAATATGTAACAAGTCAGATATCAAAGTGAATTACTTATTTGATTTAAAACATTTTATTTCAAATATTTACATCAAAACATCCCAAATATAAAGGGTATACTTTTACATAACAAATTAAAATGCATCATACATTACTTGTTTTTATTTATTAAAGGGACACACAGCATTTATCAAGTATTTATCAAATATTAACATTTGCACCTCGATTGATTAATCAATAATTTATTTTCACTTTACACCTGCTTGCATATATTTAAATTATAAGTTATAACATTTTGGAGTTTAAAAAAAAAGATTGCTGCATGTCCCTTTAATATGCGCACCTCTCAGCCTGTATTGTTTATATGGTGCAAGTCATTTTGAACATATGTGGGGTTATATATATACATGTATCTGTTTGTTGTTTTTTTTGTGAGGAAGACCACCCACTGCTCTTCTGGGTAGAACCAGTAATATACACCTCCTGTCATCTGTTATTCCACAAACGTTTATATAATCCAATACAATTCAGAAAACATCATTTTAATCCAATAAAGAATTGGGCACGGCCGGACAGATTAACAGAAACACATTTATATTTTCGTATTAGCCCTTATTTTGAGCCACTCCAATGAACTGTCCAGTTAATGTCGCCATCGATCCACCTCTTTCAACAGTCAGACATGCATGTTGATATGATATTGTGCTGGCTGAACTGGTGATCCTCTTACTAGACATATTTTTCTTGAAGTTGATGCTAGTACTGTCCGTATGAGGTATTGCTGATTCATGATTCATAAAAAACTTAAAAAATATTGTACACCATCGTGTTATACTATTCTTGTTACTTTAAGTATTTCTGATTCTGTTGTTAATGTATATTGTGACTTCACTAACTATTTTCAGGTAACTCCCAGCATCTCAGGACTCCAGGCTCTGAAAATAAAAATGACATACATGATATTTTGTTTCAACTTAAATAGGTAACAAGTTGTAGAATTGAAATATGTAAATGAATAGTGATTATAGAACGTTTTTTATATGTATGATAAATTAAAAATAATCGTTTTCTGCTAAATCAACACATTACCGGTATACCTTATTTAGACCCCACATGACACATATGAATTCGAGAACCTGTCTTACTCTTACTAATGTATATATTTCTATGGTTGTTTATCGTGCTCGGAGGATAGACTCCCCAGTTTCAATCCCAATCCAGCAAAAGAGGCTGAGGAAAAAACAAGGCTGAGGGAAGGTGTACATATTGCCCGAAAACACAGACGAAACTCAGTGGTGCATATGTGACTTGAACCCGGAAGCTATCGTCCACCGTGCTCTTGCTGGGCCATGCCAGCACATTATGTTAAGTCGGGGTCTTGGTTAAGTTTAATATTTTAGATGTTATACAAGGACCTTTTTATTTTGTTTGTTTCATTTTACATACGTACTAAGCACAATAAATTATATGACCTATTTATGTGTCGATGTGCTGTAAAACACCATTTTTATTTTTAGTATAAAAAGTCAGAGACTAAGTGCAGGACTGGTGCACAATGCCACATATTTGCAAAGAACATACATTGATAAATTCATAGACATTTTGAAGCTGCGCTTACCTCCACTCTGGCTTATACAAGGCTCTTAATGTAGTTATACTGTGAGACTGGGAAACTTGACTTGAATATGGCTGTGGTAAAACTTCACACTGCCTCTAATTTAGCAGACCTGAAAAAAAAAACAAGTCATATATGATATTGTTTCATTTGTTTTAATATTAATAACTCTGTCCAACTTTCTCAATGCTATCAATGTCAGATTTTCATAATATTTTACTTAAAACACAACTGGAATTGAAAGTGGTGCTTTCCAGAAGATGATACTGTCCAAAATGTAAGTCACACACATAGTCACAGGTGGCATTCATGAACAAATAGTATTTTCAAGGCTTACATTTTCATCAATTATTCATCACTCATGTGTTCTAAAAAATTATCAGAATTAAGTTAATATATATGAACCACCAACGTTTTATATGTTTCAACGTTAAACACTTGTCATACAGAAATTAAAAGTGTATGTATTTACATAGCGGCGATAGCCTACAGTACAGACAATGTGCCATGACCCATTTCAGGCATTTGCTGGTGTGTTCCACTTTTCAATTTTAATTCTATACATTGTTTACTATCACAGTTCTATTTGTTTGTAGTTTGTAAATTACGCACTCATGCAAAACTTGGAATTATATACGATCGTGATTGTAACACTGTTTTAATTCCACTCCTGTGCAAATAATCCATCGGTCTATCGGGCCATATCTATCTATCTATCTATCTTTCTATCTATCTATCTATCTATTTATATTTACACGCATCAGTATAATTTGACCTTTGAATGTGAGTGAGCTATTTTTAGCACACTCCTTAGATGTTTATAACCGTTCAGTTCAATTCACATTATTTAGTTTCTGTGACTGTGTTACATTGTCCAGGGAGAAGTGTTTTTGTGGCGTGCGGCTGACTGGCCCTGGCCTGGGTGTTTTTCTGTGTCGCCGCCATTTTGAATAGGCTCTGAAAGAGTGAATTGCAGGTACCAACTTTCAAACTGGTCACGAAAAATGTATATTCACGAAAAAGATATTTTTCGAAAAGTTAGAACTGGTAATGATCTTCGACTCCTGACAATTTCAACAATATTTAAGAATATTCTATTTTTGTGACCGTTTTGAAACATTGACAATTTCGAAGAAGACAAAAACTTTTTTTTTTCGATCTTCGCATTTGTACCGCGACTTTCGACTATGCTATCTCTATAAAACCTGTCAACACGATTGTTTGGTGAATCTCCGACATAATAAGTTACTTCTGATATGATTTGATTTCTCTGTCATCTAGTCTAAGCTTTAAACTAGAGTTTTTTAAAAGAGTACTATAAAATCCACGCATCTGCACGTGCTCGTAAAATGGCTCCAACCCCAATTATTTATGTTTGAGTTATGCGGTCCAGGCACGTGAAATGACTTGTCTACTGATGAGGAAATAATAAATTAAATACATGATTTGCATATATATAATCAGAGATAGAGTCGAGTGAAGAAAAAAATGAAACTCTATTCATTGATGAATACTTGAATGAATTAATGAACTAATAAACTAATGAATGGTCACAATTGGGTTATCTTTACGTGTGACCCAAGTTTATTAAAACCACCTATCTCGGAGGGTAATGAATCCTCTGATTTATATATGATGGGATGTACTTTTATGTATACTGTCTTGTCAATTTGAGCACTGAAGACGGGATAATAGCGATATTATTTGCACATGAAAGCTATTTACGCTAACCAATATTCCATATAACCTACTCTATCCCCTTCCCCACTGTCTTCAACACTTGTTGTGTTATATTGTATCCTTTTCATTTTATATTCAATTTGCGCTTTGTTTGTGATGCAGTGCGGAGCTACGGCGCCATTGCGTCTTGGTGCTGTGATCTCTATTGGACCATTTTCCCCCCATATTTTTAAGTATCGCTTATAAACTTGATAGTAAAATGTAATCTCTATCAAGAATTGTTCTTCCTTTTATCCAATACACATCTTTGCTCTGTCAACGTCTCAGCATATTACAGGAATCTTGTAAAACGATAAAAAAGAGAAAAATCTCTTAGTGGCATTCATGCTATTTTGATTCAGCTATATACGAAAAGTTTAAATATTTAAAACTAAGATCTATTTTGCGATTATTTCATGAATAGCAGTTAAGTTCAGAAATATTTCGGCATATAACTCGCCACCAACAGCTTCAAAATGATACTACCAGTTGTGATTCCCACAAGGTTACAGTATTAGCGTTTCCTCTTAACAGACATTTCCTAAAATGCGATAGCTCTAAACAGCGTAAATTAATTACATCCAAAGTAAGCTGTGAAACACAAGATCAGCTTATTTTATATGTTTCGACTGTTCACCGCTCAATCAGCTAGTGGGTATATCGGTAATACCAGCAGCCTCCGTGTCAATCGATGGTGTCAAGTCGCGTGGTTTGCATTCTGTTCGCTATTTCATTGAAGTAATAAAAGTCTCTTATTACTTTGGTCACGTTAATTCGACCAGTTTCGGGTTAAAGATGTTTATAGTGTGTGTACAAAGCTATAAATAATATAGCACTAGTCTAGCAGTATCACAGTAGATTGTAGTTTTACCTACTCCATTGACTGTAATTTTACCTACTCCAGGTGATACAAACTTCCAGAACGGGTAAACGTTAACTTGTTCTGAAATGTTGTATCACCTGGACTAGGTACATGTCAGATCAGGATCACACGAGATTCGTTATCTTGGAGTGTTATCATGACGTGGATTTACCTACGAGAGGTGATACAAGCTTCACAAAAAAATTTCCCCGTGTGGTTGCTGGGGTAGAATACAGCCACTGCAAATTCCGCTAAAGGCAGTGGGATAGGACCCCTCCCCATTTCATGTTCATTTTATCATATTGTTTAATACTCATTCAAAGTCTATATAATTTGCAGCAACTCTGCAGTTCTGCAGGTGAGAAGGTCCTAGGCCCATTCGCCATATTGTATCTTGATGTAAATGGAGGATGAGCCTGGCATGTTCATTCCTGTTAGGCGCCATATAACCTTTCATGTGTTGGTGCGCCGTAAAACTAATTCAATTCAATCAAGAAAAAAGTTGCTATAGTTATGAACTTTTTATATACGTCTTTACATATCATTAAAACGTAAACGAAATCAAATTAAGACAGCATTTACGACTGCAATTCGTCGAGAAAGAAATCCAACAAGAAAGAACTTTCTTTTTTAATCTGTCACGCGTATGTACATTACAGCTCATAAACATTACATGTATATGAAATACTTATCAGCTATATACATCTTCATTAAACAGTAATCGGCGTAAACTTTAAATTCACGTAAATTTCAAACTGACACAATGTTACATGTTTTAATTAACTCAGTAAATACACAACACAAGGAGTGGTGAAGACAGCGTTACCGACTTGGAACGGTCAGTAGCCAATATGGCTCACTGGTTACAAACCTTCCTGATATAAGTTTGAGCGACATGTATAGTTAATAATCTGAGGATCTTTAAACAAACGAGATCGGACAGTGATTATATTTACACACATTTTGATGCGTTTTCAACATTGTTGACACAAATTCGTCATCCTCGCTTATCCTTAAAATATCTATGTAACTTTTTAAGTTGACAAACGATGGTGAATTGGAAAGTGTTTCGAATGAGAATGCACACATCCTTAATTATTATTAATAATAACAATAATATCTTTATTTCAAGATGATGACATATTTGACTACAAGCCAGTCTAACACATGGTCCTCAGACAAAATAGAATATATGTACAGTTTATATAAACATGATTAAAACAATGGTACAAAAAGAATCAAATGAATAAAATATGTCTACAATCTTCATACTTTTTCTAAAAAGGTGGTATTTGAGAAACATTGATTAAGACAGATTCAGCCTATAGGTGATGTGTATACAATATAAAACTAATGTTTAATTGTATATGTTTTTAACAATATAAATATTAAAAGTTTAAGAATTACATTTTAAAACTTAAAGAATTACGTACATATTGTCAAGTAAGTGAATTGCGTACACCTGAATATACTGTGATACATTGGTAATCAAGTTGTCAAACTGCATATATAACAACTCATTTAAACAACGCAATACATACTGCTTTAAGATAATCTTAACAATACAGTAAGATAATCGTAACAATACATACTGCTGTAAGATAATCGTAACAATACATACTGCTGTAAGATAATCGTAACAATACATACTGCTGTAAGATAATCGTAACAATACATACTGCAGTAAGATAATCGTAACAATACATACTGCTGTAAGATAATCGTAACAATACATACTGCTGTAAGATAATCGTAACAATACATACTGCAGTAAGATAATCGTAACAATACATACTGCTGTAAGATAATCGTAACAATACATACTGCTGTAAGATAATCGTAACAATACATACTGCTGTAAGATAATCGTAACAATACATACTGCAGTAAGATAATCGTAACAATACATACTGCTGTAAGATAATCGTAACAATACAGTAAGATAATCATAACAATACATACTGCTGTAAGATAATCGTAACAATACATACTGCTGTAAGATAATCGTAACAATACATACTGCTGTAAGATAATCGTAACAATACATACTGCTGTAAGATAAAGGTATATAAGTTATGTGATTATCTCATTATAAAGCTTTAGCAACATGAACAACATGAACAAATATATGTCACGATTAAGAGAATACATTTTTTATACACAGTACTGCGCAAAATCAACATAACTTTATAAAATAATGAATGTGAACTATTTGTTAAATGACGCGTATTATCGAAATAAAGTAGACGTCCAACACGTACTTATTACCATGACTTCGCAAGATACATACCTGTCCATACCTACTATCGTAGTGTAAAGGTGTTGTCCCCCTTCCCCCACGAGTACTGAATACTCCCTAATTTAGAGCTGAATACTCCTTCATTTTAGACCCGAGTACTGAATAATATTTAACATGAATTTCTTCATAGAAATGAGCCAACTTGCTATTTATTCGTCTAATTTTATGAAGATGTGATATAAAAGGACATGAAAAACTGTATTAAAGGTTGTATCTCACCATTTTGCTTTTTTGGGGTCAATCATGAAATCTAAATACGATGTCCTACGATTTTTGTGGATTTCAACAGTATTTTTTATGCGTACTGAATACTAAATAATGTAATTTGCGGGTACTGGTATCCGGGCCTTGGGTACTGAATACTCTGTAAATTTGCCCTGAATACTGCGTACAAAAAGGGGGAGGGGAAACAGCCTCTATATTGCATAAGTATGTTTAATCGGTTGCCTTGTTACTTCCCTTTACAAACACTGAATAGATTAACCTTAACCTAGTTTCGCCTGGTTTTTCCTATACACACTCATCGTTATTGTATTAACACAGTGCTTTGTGTAACATTCTTACATGTGTCTAAAATTAGGTATTTAACTGACAGTGTTGATGTGACTGGCATACAGACAGGAGGATTCTGATTTTAGTTTGATTTACATGAGCAAGCGCGTAAGGTAAAGGAATTTTGCTTTATTGGAAATAATGTAAGAGAGAGAGAGAGAGAGAGAGAGAGAGAGAGAGAGAGTTATGTACCCATGCAACAGTCTTTTATATACTTATACAGAGGCTATATCGAGGATTTGTGGTATGGGATGGAGCTAGCCTAATAAATTGGCTCCTATGCAGTTTTTTTTTATTATTCTGACGTTCTATGTAACTGCATATACGCCTAATTTCCTTTGCAAAAAAACCGACTGGAAAAAATGCTCGAACACCCATGTGACTTTCGAACGAAATTGAGCAGCTTATCAGACTCCTGTGCGTAAACCATGATGATAATCTAACAAAATAATAAGTTATTTACCATTTACTTTCGGTTTTATTATTTTCCGAAGCATATTTTACATAATATATCGATTTTTCGTAGATCGCTATACATGTGTATTGACAATATATTGACAAGTGCGCGTTTCTCCCAACGTTGCATGCGCATGCGCATAAGTACACATTTTCACTGTGGACAACGTGTCACGAACTACGTTGTGTATAATGTACCTCGTATAAAGTTTTCAAGTCTTAGGTTAACAAACGGTAATGGGCGAAGGGTGCCGGGATATTTATTATAAGTAACCCTTTCAGACATTCTCTTAAAAGAAAAATTAAAAAATCTCGCTTGTTTTATAGCCTGATCTGGGGGGGAAAGCACCTAACCATAGACCTACTGTATGTCCATGACCTAACTTAAGCTTGTTTATTTTGTTTTGTTATGTTCATTTCATTTAGTGTGTATGGGGTGGGGTGAGTTTACGGGTGGATTCAGGGGGCGACCCACTAAAACATTTGTAAAATATGGAAATTTATATTAAACAAGAGCTGTAGGAGAACAGCGCAGCTCGACTATTCAGAGAATAATAAATGGTAAAGCCAGTATATACCATCAGAAAACAAGGCTAAAACAATGTGATGGTGGGTTGGGGTGGGGGTGGAGCTGGGGTGGGTATAGAAACTCTGGCCGATATAAAAATTATTGTTAGAATCTCATAAAAATTATAGTAAAATTTTCGGCAGGGTGTGACATTTTATTTATTTTTATCAGTTTTAATCCAAAGTTGCTGTCATTTAAAAAAAAATTGTGGTCGAAAGGCAACTCGGGGAGGGAGGGAATATCTGGCGATTTTTTTATTGTGGCCTCATTTCAGGTTTTTTTTTTATTGATATTTCATCTGTGTATCTGAATTTAATCTAAATTGCTTTATATGTAAATGATTGCGTTAAAATTAAAGTTTTAATATCCAATAATGGAAGATAAAATGAAAACAATTTCCCGCCCCCTGTCCTCCTTGTGAGGGGAGCCCATAAACCAATGGGGGTGGTGGGGGTGGGGGGGGGGGGGGGGCGGGGGGCAGTACGGGGTCGCATAATTGATATAGTTGTATATTTGATAAAACAAAACAACACAGACATATGTAAAAAAAAAAAAAAAAACATTAGGGTGGTGGTGGTGGGATGGTTGTGGGGCGACACATATTGATAAACTGATAAAACAAAACAACACAGATATATGCAAAAACAAACAAAAAAAAACAACATTCGGGTGGTAGTGATGATGGTGGTGGGGAGGGGGGGGGGGTGGGCGTAATGGAGGGGGAGGGGGGCAACATAGCTTTAAGTGTAAGATTTGACCAAAACAACACAGAAATATGTAAAATATATATATAAATCGAGTTTCAAGTGGGACAGGCGGGGAGTGGGGGAGGGTGGTGACAGGGCCACGTAAGAATTGACCAAAACGAGACTGAAATATGTAAAAAAAAAAAAAAAAAATATCGAGTTTCGAGTTGAAATATAACATTTTTAAAAGCTCCGCCGTTACTGGTCCGATCTGGTTGGTTTTCGAACTTGGCCAGTAGAGATAATAAAATTTACCAAAGCAATACAGAAATATAAAAAATATATAGTTTAGGCTGTGTGGGGGTTGGGGCGGGGTGGTAGGGGGTGCGGGGGCATAGCAATATGTGTAAGAATTGACCAAAACAACAAAGAAATATGAAGAAAAAAAACAGAGATTCGAGTCGGTGGGGCGGGGGGAGGAGGGTGGTGGGGGCGGGGCAACATAGCTATATGTGTTAAAATTGACCAAAACAACAGAAATATGTAAAAAAAAAAAAAATGTGGGAGGGGGAGAGGGGTGTGTGGCGGGGCGGGGAGGAGGGAGCCCATGCCCAAATATGAGTGAAGTACAAATAAGATGCATAATGATATAAGATCCCAAACCAAAATTATAACTGTATATACACCAGCTTACATGCAAACCTAGATCTGCCTTTATTGCACATTTTATGGGCCGTCACAATTTGGATTCCATGGGAGCCCAGAATTTGCGGAAGACAACATTACTTAAGCAACCCTTTACAACATACTATAAGGAAACCAATTCACAAATTTAGTTGAGCTAGGATGGGACATTGTGCTTTATAAAAAGAAATCGTGTGTTTGGTGGACCTGAACATGGTGATTTTGTTTACGAAAACAATAACTGTCACTAGTATTCAAATCCCCCATCCACGCCCCAACCCCCACCCCCAGGGTTTATGGGATGACGAGTTGTCCGTCGCCCGTCGTCTGCTAACTTTTGCCTTGTGAACACTCTTGCAACTTCATTATTATTATTCGGATCTTTATGAGGCGCCGTATTGCTTTTTTAATACAATTCAGTGATATCACCTATTTGAATGAGTGATATCACTGATTCGAATAGGTGATATCATTGATTCAAGTTTAAATGAGTGATATCACCTATTCGAATCAGTGATATCACCTATTCGAATCAGTGATATCACTGATTCGAATATGTGATATCACCGATTCAAAACGAAAGGGTGATATCACTTATTGAATGGGGGATATCACCTATTTGAATAAGTGATATCACTAATTCGAATAGGTGATATCACTATTTCAAAACGAATGGGTGATATCACCTATTCGAATCAGTGATATCACTCATTCAAATAGGTGATATCACTCATTCAATAGGTGATATCACCCTTTCGTTTTGAATCAGTGATATCACCTATTCGAATCAGTGATATCACCTATTCGTTTTTACAACAAGAAAAATACAGGCTTCCCCCAAGAGTATTATCACGGAGAACGTTATACGTCACTGGTATTATGTAGTGTTGCTAACGGTTAGTTGTAATAATTAAATAATGACTGTCCACTGTGTTTCTCAGTGTAATTGGTGAAGGGTGTGTTTATTTACAACTTGAATTACTGTATCAAATAATAGAAAAGGCATAGAAAATGAAATTATATTTTTCGGGGTTGGGGTGGTGGTGGGGTGGGGGTGGGGGCAGCAGTACCATTTTCTGGATCGATCCCTGTAGGGGTAGGTTTGGTAGGGTGTATAACCCTTCTGCTGTGTGGGGGAGGGGGGAAATGTCCGCATCTATTGCTGCAAGAGCTGATGCGACCATAACATGAAAGCCGGCCATTATATGCCGATGACGAAACAACCTGCCAAATGTTGCAACAGACCACGATTTTTAAGGTCTATCTATTTAGTTACGTGGACCCTGGATGGGATCAGTCATTTATATAGAGTTTATTTCTGAATTGGTAATCGGTGATATCACTGATTCGAATAGGTGATATCACTCATTCAGAATGAATGGGTGATATCACCTATTGAATGGGTGATATCACCTATTCGAATCAGTGATATCACCTATTCGAATTGGTGATATCACCCATTCGTTTTGAATAAGTGATATCACCCATTCAATAGGTGATATCACCCATTCAGAATGAATCGGTGATATCACCTATTTGAATGCGTGATATCACCTATTCGAATCAGTGATATCACCGATTCGAATAGTTGATATCACCAAATGGTATTAAAAAGTAATACGGCACCCCATAGATCTTTACCAAACTGCTAATTTTCATATATTTTATATTCTCTTTATTACGATTTAAGAATGAGGAAGAGTCTTGTAGAATAATAAACGACTAAAACAAGTAATTTTAACAATACTATAAATATAACAAAAATATTACTTTTAAATCGGCATGAAATATGTGTAGTTTAAACACACTACACAATGTTTTACGATTGTATCAATAAACGGTTCTATTCTATTCTATCGACGGTGCATGGTAGGTTGCGTATGGTGAAGTAATATGCGCAAGGAACTCTGGGTAAGAATTTCAAACAAGATGGCGGTACCCTTCGATAATTCGGAAATGTGTCAATATATTCGTGATAAATTTGGATAATCTGAGATATTTCATCTTGGCAGGTAAATTTTGAAACACCAATCGACTCAAAAAAAAATCTTTTTTCAACCTGTGCATATATAATATACAAACAATGCTGTTTAAAAGCGTGAAACCTTCCCAACAGATTCCGTTGGGAAAGTCCAGTCGTAAAATGTGCAATAATCAATACACGTTGATGCTCGCCAAAACGAAAAATTTCAAAAGAGCATTAAACGTGTATTTTAACACACTAGGGATGGAGCATAGCGATCGACCATGGTTTCTAAATTGTGAACTGATCAGACTCTGTAAACAGAACATATGAAATCAATAGAAATCAATAGAACAAATATGGGCATATTTACTATGTAAACTAGTGTTCATCTACATATTCTCGATTGATTTCATAGGTTCTGTTTATAGACCAGTAACTCGGTACGTTGTCGCCACGCAATTTGTAATAACAACGCAATTTGTAATATTTTTTTAAAGTTCATTCTTCCGACGAATTTTACATAAGAAGTATAGATGTAGTTATGTAGAGATATATTACAAGTCAACTTTCGGATTCGAACACCACACTATGAATTTTTTTTAAGTTATTACAAACTGCGTACTCCGACATGTTCAGTCGACGCAATTTGTAATATATTTTTTTCAAAGTTCATTTTTCCGACGAATTGCGTTGTGACAGAGCATAGATATGCTATTCACTATTTGAACTAGCGCTAACCGACATACGTTCTACAATCCCTTCCTTGAGATTCTTACTGGTAAAGATTTCTCTTCCTAGCCTCTTCCCGATATTTCTTATAATTATACCCACGTTTTTGAAAAAAACAGGGTATATTAAAGTCGCATCATTTTGTCCGTCCGTCCGTCCGTCCGTTACCTCATCCCCTCCTAAACCGCTGAACGGAATTCAACCAAATTTAGGGAATCTCTTCACCATGTGATGACGGCGTGCAACAGCAACATTACTTTTGGCTCCGAGCCCAGGGGCCCTCAGTGGGTGGGTCAAAAGGTCAAATATACTAAAAACTCAACTACACTGTCATTTGTCCATATTATTGCATATTTACTCGGACGTCTGCCCTGGTGACCCCAGGGTGGGTGAGGCGGCCGGGTTTTTTTGTTTTTTTTTTGCATTCTCAAATGAAACATAATGATGATGGCTCCACACTCAGGGGCCTTCATGGGGGTCAAAAGGTCAAATACACTAAGAGATATATAAGTTCATAGAGCTTTCGTTACAATCGACGTAAAATAAATAAGTTTAAACTAAATACACTAAAACTTCAATTACACTGTCATTTTTCCATATTTGTGCACATAACTTGGTGGTGTATGTTATTGTCTATGAAAGATAAACAACATAGCAAATGATTTTATTATTTCGAATTCGGACGTCTGCATTTTTTTAATTCTGTCTCAAATGAAACATTATGCTGATGGGATTACACTGTATACATTTGTTTCCTCCTACTTCATCGGTGGGGGCTGGGGGATAGGGCATCAAATACACTAATAATTAAATTATTTTTCCATACTTTTGCACATTAGTTGGTATAATAGTCATCTATGAAAGAGATACACAGCATGTCGAATAATTTATTATTTAAAACTAAGGTCGTCTTCCCTGGGGGTTGGGGTTGGGGTTGGAAGATGTGGGTGATGGGAGGAGGGTATCAGGGTATCATTTGTTATAAAAAAATATGTCTCAAATGAATATTTTGGATGAAAGGATTACGGAGTATAATAATATGTTGTTCTCCTGTATGTGTGTGTGTGGTGGTGGGTGTCGAATTCGTTCTAGTTAAATTTATTTAGTTATCATTTAAAGGGACATATGGCAATCTTGATTTTTTTAATCTCACGGCGTCACGTTAGTTTTGCTACATAATTTAATATTATTAATTGTAAGTCTTTGAATCGAATTAAGGAAGTATTAGCTGTTGACAGGATTTCGACAATAATATAGTTAAACCTATGGTAGAATAAGAAGAAAACAAGATAAGTAAATCGAGACGCTAATTCCAATGTTTTATAATCATGTCATTGCCGTGTCCTTTACATGTCAATCCACTGACCAGTGTTTATATTTGACATTCAATGGTGGTGTGTCATGTTTCATTACATCAATTGGATTGATTAGTATGGTGAGACGTTTTGGCGTTTTGGTGTTTTATCCAAGTTTTTGTGATATCACTTATTCGAATTAAGTGATATCACTAATTGAATAAGAGATATCACTTATTCGCATGAGTGACATCAATGTTCAACTATACGAAAAGTGATATCATGTATACAAACGAATGAGCGATATCCCGCCTTTGAAAAAAGTGTTCGAATGAGTGATATCATCAATTCCTGAAAATGAATTGTATTTAAAATATAGTATGATGTTAATATTGCTTCCAACGTCTAGTTAATCCATAAGAAATGATTAATTTAAAAGGACAAACATAGGCGTAGAAACAGAGGTGAGACTGGCGTCACCCACAACCCCAACAATGTACGTGTTGCAAAAATGTCACCGAGCAGAACATGTGGCGTCATCCCCATCCACCAACAATGTACGTGTTCCAGAAATGTCACCGTGCATAACATGTGGCGTCACCTCCACCCCCAAGAATGTACGTGTTCCAGAAATATCCCCGAGCACAACATGTGGCGTCACCCCCGACCCCAACAATGTAAGTGTTCCAGAAATATCACCGAGCACAACATGTGGCGTCATACCCACCCCCAACAATGTATGTGTTCCAGAAATATCACCGAGAACAACATGTGGCGTCATCTACACCCCAACAATGTACGTGTTCTAAAAATGTCACCGAGCATAACATGTGGCGTCACCCCCACCCCAACAATGTACGTGTTCAAGAAATGTCACTGAGCATAACATGTGGCGTCACCCCTACCCCCAACAATGTACGGGTTCTAGAAATGTCACCGAACATAGCATGTGGGGTCACCCCCACCCTAAACGATGTCACCGAGCATAACATGTGGCGTCACCCCCATCAGTGTCACAGAACATAACATGTGGCGTCACCCCAACCCCCAACAATGTCACAGAACATAACATGTGGCGTCATCCCCATCCCCAACAATGTACGTGTTCCAGAAATGTCACCGAGCATAACATGTGGCGTGACCCCTACCCCAACAATATACGTGTTCCAGAAATGTCACCGAGCATAACATGAGGCGTCACCCCCACCCCAACAATGTACATCTTCCAGAAATGTCACCGAGCATAACATGTGGCGTCACACTCACCCCAAACAATGTAACCGAGCATAACATGTGGCGTCACCCCCAACAATGTCACCGAACATACCATGTGGCGTCACCCCCAACCTAAACAATGTCACCGAGCATAATATGTGGTGTCACCCCAATAATGTCACCGAACATAACATGTGGCGTCACCCCAACCCCAAACAATGTCACCGAGCATAACATGTGGCGTCATCCCCACCCCCAACAATGTACATGTTCCAGAAATGTCACCGAGCATAACATGTGGCGTGACCCCTACCCCAACAATATACGTGTTCCAGAAATGCCACCGAGCATAACATGTGGCGTCACCCCCAACAATGTCACCGAACATAGCATGTGGCGTCACCCCCACCATAAACAATGTCACCGAGCATAACATGTGGTGTCAACCCCAACAATGTCACCGAACATAATATATGGCGTCACCACAACCCCCAACAATGTCACCGAGCATAACATGTGGCGTCATCCCCACCCCCAACAATGTACGTGTTCCAGAAATGTCACCGAGCATAACATGTGGCGTGACCCCTACCCCAACAATATACGTGCTCCAGAAAAGTCACCGAGCATAACATGTGGCGTAACCCTCACCCTTAACAATGTACATGTTCCAGAAATGTCACCGACCATAACATGTGGCGTCACACTCACCTCAAACAATGTCACCGAGCATAACATGTGGCGTCATCCCCACCCCAATGTACGTGTTCCAGAAATGTCACCGAGCATAACATGTGTCGTCATTCCGGCCACAACAATGTACGTGTTCCAGAAATGTCACCGAGCATAACATGTGTCGTCATTCTCACCCCAACTATGTACTTGTTCCAGAAATATCACGGAGAACAACACGTGCCGTCATCACCACCCCCAAGAATGTACGAGTTCCAGAAATATCGCCGAGCTTAACATGTGGCGTCATCTCCACCCCAACAATGTACGTGTTCCAGAAATGTCACCGAGCACAACATGTGGCGTCAACCCACCCCCAACAATGTACGTGTTCAAGAAATATCACCGAGCATAACATGTGGCGTCATCTCCACCCCAAAAATGTACTGTTCCAGAATGTCACCGAGCATAACATGTGGTGTCACTCCACCCCCAACAATGTACGTGTTCCAGAAATGTCACCGAGCATAACATGTGGCGTCACTCTCACCTCCAACAATGTACGTGTTCCAGAAATGTCACCGAGCATAACATGTAGCGTCACCCCCAACAATGTCACCGAACATAGCATGTGCCGTCACCCCCACCATTAACAAGGTCACCGAGCATAACATGTGGCGTCACCCCAACCCCCAACAATGTTACCGAGCATAACATGTGACGTCAACCCCACCCACAACAATGTTCGAGTTCCAGAAATGTCACCGAGCATAAAATGTGGCGTCACCCCCAACCCAGCAATGTACGTGTTCCAGAAATGTCACCGAGTATAACATGTGGCGTCACCCCCACCCCGAACAATGTACATGTTCCAGAAATGTCAACGAGCATAACATGTGGCGTCACCCCACCCCCACCCCCACCCTAAACAATGTCACCGAGCATAACATGTGTCGTCATCCCCACACCCAACAATATACTTGTTCCAGAATCGTCACAGAGAATACCATGTGTCGTCATCCCCACACCCAACAATATACTTGTTCCAGAAATGTCACCGAGCATAAAATTTGGCGTCTCCCCTACCCCCAACAATGTACGTGTTCCAGAAATATCACCGAGCATAACATGTGGCGTCATCTCCACCCAAACAATGTACGTGTTCCAGTTTTGTCTAGGAGCATAACATGCGGCGTCATCTCCACCCCAACAATGTACGTGTTCCAGAATTGTCACCGAGCATAACATGTGTCGTCATCTCCACCCCCAACAATGTACGTGTTCCAGAAATATCACCGAGCATAACATGTGTCGTCATCTCCACCCCCAACGATGCACGTGTTTCAGAAATGTCACCGAACACAACCTGTGGCGTCACCTCACCCCCAACAATGTATATGTTACAGAAATATCACCGAGCATAACATGTGGCGTCATTCCAACCCCAACAATGTACATGTTCCAGAAATGTCACCGAGCATAACATGTGGCGTCACCCCAACCCCGAACAATGTACGTGTTCCAGAAATAGTACCGAGCATAACATGTGGCGTCATCTCCACCTGCAACAATGTATGTGTTCTAGAAATTTCACCGAACATAGCATGTGGCGTCTACCCACCCCCCCAACAATGTACGTGTTCCAGAAATATCACCGAGCATAACATGTGGCGTCATTCCCACCCCAACAATGTACGTGTTCCAGAAATGTCACCGGGCATAACATGTGGCGTCACCCCACCCCAAACAATGTACGTGTTCCAGAAATATCACCAAGCATAACGTGGCGTCATCCGCACCCCCAGCAATGTACGTGTTCCAGAAATATGACCGAGCATAACATGTGGCGTCATCGACACCCCAACAATGTACGTGTTCCAGAAATATCACCGAGCATAACATGTGGCGTCATCGACACCCCAACAATGTACGTGTTACAGAAATATCACCGAGCATAACATGTGGCGTCATCGACACCCCAACAATGTACGTGTTACAGAAATATCACCGAGCATAACATGTGGTATCCCCCCCCACCCCAACTATGTACATGTTTCAGAAATATGACCGAGCATAACATGTGGCGTCACCCACATCCCAACAATGTACGTGCTCCAGAAATGTCACCGAGCATAAGATATGTCGTCACCCCCACCCCAACAATGTACATGTTCCAGAAATGTCACCGAGCATGATGTGTGGCGTCACCCCCATCCCAACAATGTACATGTTTCAGAAATGTCACCGAGCATAACATGAGCCACTTGCAATAGAAAAGTAGTGTTTGTTTTTGTTCAGTAAAATGCGTGACAGCAAAATAAAAACCGTTTTGAAATAAAACCAATATAAACTTTTAGTTTCTACGCCACTGTAGGGGTGCATTTTATTTTTCGGTATTGCTAAAATACATCAAACCGGTATACTTGTGTGCACTGTCTATGAGCGTGATTTAAATAGACACTGTTGATTTACATTTAATGATTAAAGCTACACAGTCTCTATATCAATCGATTTCTCCTTGTAGGCGTGTCCTTAGTTTTAACTTCATGTTCACCAGCTCATGTCGAAATCGGGTATTCAGGTGAGCAAATACTGCCAGGAAATCATTCACTGTATAGACTTCGACCAGTGGACATCGTACCTATACATTAATTTTTAGTATTTTTTACCGAAAACAAGTTAGCCTCTTTCGGGGCTCGAACACACGACCTTCTGAATTCAAGTCAGGTTTTCTATGCACTGAACTATAACGCTACTAGAGAAAATAGTATACTAACTACCATTTATTATGAGGCAAAATAACCTATTTGTGAACGCAACCCAAGATGGATAATAAATATATAGCCTATCTTGTCGCAGGTGAAAATTAACATTGCCTGGTGTTATACTGTATGTTATCAATATGAAACTAATTCGACTCAAAATAACCATATCTCGACTTATTATTTAGCGCTTGATGAGTTTGTGTGTGCGCGCTAATTATTACATAATGTCAATTTAATGGGGAAAAAATCATACCAATAAATAGCCGTGGTCTAGTGGTTCAGCGTACATCCTTCAAAACTTGAAAGTGCAAGGCTGTGGTTCAAATCCTGTTCCGGACAACTTTTTTTTCATCACAGATATCCTGAAGCCGTATATTTATCGATGTTTCCTGTACGGAGGCAAAATAAAAATGTAATTTTTAAAACATCGGTTTTTGCCTTATATACCGACTTTTTGGTTGTTCGTCGATTTGAAACTACTTCACACGTGACTCGTTCATATTCATGAGTTAATATCAGATATATTAAATTAGGACTGTGTAGCTTTACAAATCAGACATATTGTAACTTTACCGTATTGCAAACTTTAACAACATATCAGTTTTTTTAGACAAAGAGACACCGTGTATCTATGCAAATAGAAAATAGAAAAGGCTACACTCCTGAATAATACAATAAATGGTTTCCAGTGTCTCCCATATAATATCTTTATTAAATCTGTATGGGTCTTTGATCATGTTTCCTCGGTAAAAATGATATTCATAATCACACAAGTTAATAAACAACTGCTGTAAAAAAACTAAATGTGCACTCTATTGTTCGATTGCGCAATCACGAGCGTTGAACAAAACAAAGACTATTCGAACTATTTGAAAACGTGTTCAATAGAAAATGGGTAGGGTTTAATCTGAAGTATTTACCCAACCCATTTGTCATTACAATGTATATATCCTATATGTACTAGTCACAATGTCTAAATACCGACCTAAGAATACTTGTACAATTGGTTAAATATGATTTTGTTAAGTACTTCAAATTACCGCAGTTTTCGGTTTCTTAATACTGAAATATGGCAACTAGAATGTTTTAATCTGAAGTATTTACCCAACCCATTTGCCATTATAATGTATATGTCCTATATGTACTAGTCACAATGTCTAAATACCCACCTAAGAATACTTGTACAATTGGTTACATATGATTTTGTTAAGTACCTCAAATTAACGCAGTTTTCGGTTTCCTAATTCTGAAATATGCCAACTAGAATGTTTTTATCATCACCCTTTATTAACATTAATACCGCCACAAAGGCCTCTGTAAAAGAAATTTTCGAAATATTTAATGTTTATGCTGAATTACGGTTAATTGAATTTTAAACGATATTCAATTACATGGGTGGTAATTTAGAGACTATCTAGGTTTCATTTTTTATATTATTTCCTACCAATTTTAAGAAGTTTATATCTTCTTCGATTCGTGTTATCTGTTTCATCAGCATATATAAAGAGAGGGAGTAACTCTCAAAAGATGTAGCAATTTAAACAAAAGAATAAATGCTTTACAAGCTATAGCTATTGGTTAAATCAACATAATTATCAACACAACTATTCTAAAATATATTTAAAATAAGAAAATTAGGTAAGATACAAACGTGACTAATTAGGAATTTGTGTTCAGTGCATGTTGATATTACTCCGTATGTAAAATATTGGCAATATAATATGTTTAAATCGATTAGGAAACATAAAAGCCAAGACAAGAGGAGATATGTTATCAGGGAAGAAGGGCAATGGAACATCTCTGGACTGGAATGACATATCATTGAAGAAGGGCCCTGGAACATCTCTGGACTGGAAGGGTGTGGCAGAATCGATACGGATGGTATCTGAGGAAGGGGAAGTTAATGGCAAATCTCCGGGCAAGGAACGTTTAAACGAAATTATACAGCGGGTGTGTGGAATGGTGCTGCTTTATGGTATGGCTGTATGGCTAATTATTAAGATTCATTTAGATTTCCTGTACGTATTACACCATTTTTTCCTGGTCCTGTACTTAGATAACATTTGTTTTCGACATAATACTACAACAACGGAGGCACGGTGTTGCTTTTGCCATGCATTGTCATCAATATACTACAACAAGGGAGGTACGGTGTTGTTTCTTCTACATTATTACCATACATCATGCATTGTCATTCAATATACTACAACAAGAGAGCTACGGTTTGTTTCAGTCTGCTATGTTATTACCATGCACAATGCATTGACATTCAATATACCACAACAAGGGACGCACGGTGTTTGCTTCTGCTACGTTATTACCATATAGCATGCATTGTCATCAATATACTACAACAAGGGGATAGGGTATTGTTTTCTGCTACGTTATTATCATATACATGTACCATTCATTTTCATTCAATATACTATATACAATATACAACAAGGGAGGTACGGTGTTTGTTTCTGCTACGTTATTGCCATATACCATGTATATCATTCAATTTGCTACAGCAAGGGAGGTACGGTGTTGTTTCTGTACATGCATTACGTTATTTTCATATACCATGCGTTGTCATCAATCTACTGCAACAGTGGGGTACGGTATAGATTCTGATACGTTATTACCATATAGCATGCATTGTCATCAATATACTACAGCAAGGGGTGTTGTTTCTGCTGCGTTATTATCATATACATGTACCATTCATTTTCATTCAATATACTACAACAAGGGAGGTACGGGTGTTTGTTTCTACTACGTTATTGCCATATGCCATGCACCTAATTCAATTTACTACAGCAAGGGAGGTACGGTGTTGTTTCTGTCCATGCTTGACGTTATTATCATATACCATGCATTGTCATCAATATACTACAACAATGGGGTACGGTATAGCTTCTGCTACGTTATTACCATATACCATACATTGTCATCAATATACAAATGTACTACAACAACGGAGTACGGTGCTTGTTTCTGCTACGTTATTACCATACACCATACATTGTCATCAATATACTACAACAACGGGGTACGGTGCTTGTTTCTGCTACGTTATTACCATATCGTCGGTCTCGTTCGAAAAGGACGTAAGTGCACATTTGGCCAAAATCATGTTTCCGTCGTTTTCGAACGTTGAAATATTCCCGCGCCTTTGCGAAAATGCCAGGTAAGCTATCCAATCAGAAAGTTTAAAAAAGGTCACATGAGTAAAGGACGTAATGTCATTGGTCCGAATTCACAACGGGCTGAAAATACGTATATGCAATGAAAAAACATCGTAACTGACATTTGCGTCGAATTCACACCGGGCTAAAAAGACGTATATGCAATGAAAACATCGTAACTGACATTTGGCGTCAAATTCACACCGGGCTAAAAAGACGTATATGCAATGAAAATATCGTAACTGACATTTGTCGTCGAAATATTGATGAAAAAAAGTCGTATCTAACATTTCTAACAGTACGTATTGTTTACTATGTTCATGGTTTACGTACGATCACACGCTTCTTTCGTTGATTTATTGTAAAAAAACTGGACGTATTTGGCGATTTTTGTTCAAAATAGACAGTTTTTTGTGTTTCCTGAAAAGTTGTTATTTTGCAGTTCAGTCCTTTCGAACGGGACCGACGATATACCATGCGTTGTCATTCAATATACTAAAACAAGGGAGGTACGATGTTGTTTCTGCTCCGTTATTACCATACACCATGCATTGTCATTCAATATACTAAAACAAGGAGATACGATGTTGTTTCTGCTCCGTTATTACCATACACCATGCGTTGTCATTCAATATACTAAAACAAGGGAGGTACGATGTTGGTTCTGCTCCGTTATTGCCATACACCATGCATTGTCATTCAATATACTAAAACAAGGGAGATACGATGTTTGTTTCTGATCCGTTATTACCATACACCATGCATTGTCATTCAATTTACTAAAACAAGGGAGGTACGATGTTGTTCTTCTGCTCCGTTATTACCATACACCATGCATTGCAAACATATTATCAATAAAATTACTAGTGAAGCTTTTCATGAGCATTTTTAGTAAGCTGAGTGCAGATATCTCAGATGACGATAATTTACTATATAGAATGTCATATTATATAAAAACAACATAAATTTCCATGGATACAATTTGTTGAAAAGTCATTCAACGAACTTGGGATGTCTAATTACTGGTTATATCAGACAGCTTATAGCCCAGATTATTTTAGAAAATTAGCTAAGAGTCGCATAAGAGATCAATTTGTTCAATCTTGGAATAGTGATATACAAAGTCTAGGTAAATGTTCAAACTATAGAATGTATAAGTAAGAGTAAAATGCCTATAGAAAAAGGAAGACATTTAAACATAGAAATAAATATACGGACATGTACACTTTGTAATGCTCATTTGTTGGGTGATGAAAATCATGTTTATTTATTTGCAAACACTTTGCAAGTGACAGGAAAAAATAAATCGGTCAATGTGTTTATAAAAATCCAACTTTTGTTAAATTTGAGCTATTAATGATATACAACATTATAATTATCCAGATTTTGTGAACTCATTATTAAAAGCTTGTAAATAACTGGATATAGTTTTGCTCAAAGACAGATAGAAAAAAACACAGAGATATTCACTTGCACATATATATAGTTTATGTAATATAAATGTATACACTCATTCGCCATATGCTATGCTTATCTTAAAAAAAAAATAGATAGCAAAAATACATTACTAATCATGTAAATTAGGATTCACTCATTATTCATTCTAGTCATTTCATTCATGTACAGATTGATGGTTGGTTATGTGATGGTTATGTGATTACATGTACTGTTATGTAAATAGTTGTGTTATGTAAATAGTTTTGTTATTGTTCTGTTTTCTGCACAATGTTAATTTGTTATATCGGATGCTCTTAATGAGCCTTGAATATATGAAACTTGAAACTTGTCATTCAATATACTACATGAAACTTGAAACTTGTCATTCAATATACTACATAAAACTTGAAACTTGTCATTTTCAATATACCACAACAAGAGAGTACGGTGTTGTTTCTTTTACGTTATTACCATACACCATGCATTGTCATTCAATATACTAAAACAAAGGAGGGTACGATGCTTTTTTCTGCTACGTTATAACCATACATCATGCATTGTCATTCAATATACCACAACACGGGGGTACGGTATTTGTTTTGGCTACGTTATTACCATATACCATGCATTGTCATTAAATATACTAAAACAAAGGAGATACGATGTTGTTCCTGCTACGTTATTACCATATACTGTGCATTTCCATTCAATACTACACTAATGGGGGCAAGGTGCTGTTTCTGTTATGCTATTACCATATACCATGCATTGTCATTCGATAAACTACAACAAGGGAGGTATGGTGTTGTTTATGCTACGTTATTACCATAAATACCATGCATTGTCATTCAATATACTACATTTACAACAAGGGAGGTACGGTGTTGTTTCTGCTACGTTATTACCATAAATACCATGCATTGTCATTCAATATACTACATGTACAACAAAAGAGGAACGCTGTTTGTTTTTGCTACGCTATTACCTTACACCATGCATTGCATTCAATATGCTACAACAAGGAATGTATGGTGTTTTTTCTGCTACGTGTTTACTATACCTCATGCTTTGTCATTAAATATACTACAACAAGTGGGTACGGTGCTTGTTTCTGCTACGTTATTACCATATACTGTGCATTGCCATTCGATAAACTACAACAAGGGAGGCATGGTGTTGTTTCTGCTACGTTTTTACCATACATCATGATTTGCCATTTAATATACTACAGCAAGTGGGGGTACATTGCTGTTTCTGCTAAGTTATTACCATATACCATGCATTGTTAGTCAATATATTACAACAAGGGGGATACGGTGTTTGTGTCTGCTACGTTATTAACATATACCATGCATTGTCATTCAATATTCTAAAACAATGCAGGTACGATGTTGTTTCTGGTACGTTAGTACCATATACTGTGCATTTTCATTCAATACTACAGTAAGAGGGGTAAGGTGCTGTTTCTGTTTGGCTATTACTATTTACCATGCATTGTCATTCGATAACCTACAACAAGGGAGGTATGGTGTTGTTTCTGCTACGTTTTTACCATGCATCATGCTTTGTTATTTAATATACTACAGCAAGTGGGGGTACATTGCTGTTTCTGCTCTTTTATTACCATAGACCATGCATTGTTAGTCAATATATTACAACAAGGGGGATACGGTGTTTGTGTCTGCTCCGTTATTACCATACACCATGCATTGTCATTTAATATACTAAAACAAAGGAGGTACGATGTTGTTTCTGCTAAGTTATTACCATATACCGTGTATGTTCATTCAATATACTTCACTAAGGAAGGTAAGGTGCTGTTTCTGTTATGTTATTACGATAAACCATGCATTGTCCTTCGAAAGACTACAACAACGGAGTACGATGTTGTTTCTGATACGTTATAACCATACAATATGTATTTTCGTCCAATATACTACATCAAGGTTGTACGGTGTTGTTTCTGCAACATTATTACCATACTTCATGCATTGTCATTAAATATACTAAGCAAGGGAGGTACGGTGTTGTTTCTGCTACGTTATTACCATATACCATGCATTGCCATTCATTATACTACAACAAGGGAGGTACGGTGTTTGTTTCTGCTAGGTTCTTACCATATGCCATGCATTTTCATTCAATATACTACATCAAGGGTTTTGGTGTTATTTCTGCTAGGTTATTGCCATACACCATGCATTGTCATTCAGTATACTACAACAAGTGAGGTACGATGTTTGTTTCTACTACTTTCTTGCCATATGCCATGCATTGTCATTCAATATAATAGATCAAGGGTATACAGTGTTGTTTCTGATAGGTTATTGCCATACACCATGCATTGTCATACAATATAGAGTCTACTACACTGAGCGGGAACGGTGATGTTTCTGATACGTTATTACCATATACCATGCATTGTCATGCAATATACTCACTGTATACATGTTTCTTGGATTACTATGTATATTTGAACGACTTGTTTACATTGGATAGTCTTTTATTTATTTGAGGGAAAATAAAGGCACATCCGCGTATCGTGTTCAACAAGAACCAACATAAACACAACGTACACAAGAAGTCGCCCGACTATACATCAGTATTGTACACAAGAAGTCGCCCGACTATACATCAGTATTGTACACAAGAAGTCGCCCGACTATACATCAGTATTGTTAACCCCGACTATACATCAGTATTGTTAACCCCGACTATACATCAGTATTGTTAATACTTTAAGATCATCGTGTCTAATTTTCGCGACTTCAAAGGAAATGTGGGCATACAGTCAAACAATAGTTTTGAGAGTTCTGTAAAACTTGGTGAGTATTTATTGGATTCTGTTCTTGAGATGTAATATAAGGTACAATAACTTTCACGTCCCAAGCACCTGCCTAAGTGATATTCTACTTAAAAGGGATTGTATACAGTCAGACAGTCTTTATTATTGAGAATTCTGAAAATCCTGTGAAAAAAATTGAAATAAGTATTAAATCGAATAATAAATAAAGCAGATATGGCCATTTATGTCATTTATTATACGCATTTTATATCGACAAATCGCATGTAAGACATTCAATTCAACAACATATAAACTACGTGTATTACAACTAGATCAGGACAACTTATTTGAGTAGAGAAATATGCATGTACTAAATCTTGATCAGGACAAATTATAAGACGCTAATAAAGTCTTCTTTATTATGAAAATCAAACATGTAACGCGGCATAATGTTTACTTAATCAGGTGCGTACATTGAACACAGAGATTCATTGTCACGAACTCATACACAGAATGCTGTCTGTCCGATGATCGCTTCGTCTAGACAGCTCTATCAACTTGAGAATGTATTCTTTACTATACTGTAGTCTTAATATCGTTTTCTTCTGTTACCTCGCCGACTCAGTAATGCGGTATCGTATGCATAGCTCAAGGGATACGTCCACTTAAAGAAACTAATCATCCAAATAACGGACAAATTCATTACGCTACAACCCGTTTATCAAAACTGTACCCAGATTCAGATCATATAATAGTGTATATGTACCGTCTAAAGGTATGTGGTTATCCACGGGTTCTTAAAATACCTGTGATTGAAAACGAGTTGGTAACTATTAATTCGAACGTCCAGGTTTGGTGTTTGACCTGGCTAGTTAAAGCTGTTTATTGTGTCTGTAGAGTTAGGCAAAAATAGCTAAATTATATATATATATATATATATCCGTTTTATGAATAACATTTAAGTTAAGACCTACAACCATCAAACTTCACGCACGCACACACGCACGCTCGCACGCACGCACGCACACACACACGCACGCACGCACGCACACAAACACTATTGACACATTAGTCTTGGTTTGATTTTTTTCTTTTAGGTAACTTCGTTTTGTTAACCTAAGTTTGTGGTACACATGATGACAGTTGTTTCACCGTATGCGATATGAAGGGACGAAACTCTGTATAATAGACACTATGCAATAACAGGCAAAGGATATTCTAGACCAGCAGATAAAGAAAGTATATGTTTCATTGCTTTGAAAACTTCAGGCGCCTTATAACAGTATGCAATCCTTCGTTTGCAGGAGCTCAGAAGAAAATCACAATTGACGAGTTCCCGGTGAGAGTGGAACCAATGCCGTTTACGTTGTTTCCAAGCGTTATGCCAAATAACGTGATGGATGAAGCTCTGAGGCTACACACCCACTTTCAGACAGTGATGTACAAAGTGGCTAACAACCACGAGTTCATGCATACTTGCTTAAAGGAGTAAGCATCAACGGGCATTCGATTTCCGTGACTATTATCTCAAATTTCTAAACCAGTTGTTCGCTCAGTACCTCAATGATAAGGCGTTACGCGTTAGACATGCATGTTAGAGCTACATACTCTATGTCCCGCATGGGATTGCGCCCTTGTGGAGACATGTCTGCCGAGAAACTTCATCCTTCATCTCACGTCACTCTGAGGTTTCTGTCCCAATATAACCTAATGTGACTTAGTGTAATTTAGTTCAGTAAGACGAATACATGTTTCTAATTTACACATTGTTTAGGTACTTTGATAAAACAGTGAAACCTGTAGTATAATAATAAAACATAATGTACCTTTAAAGTCTGAGTTAAACACTCACTATTTTCAGCATCCTTGTTGTTGACGAGTTCACTCGACAGTTCTGGAGCATCTACGAAACTGTGCGGAACGAAGGGCTCTTACAGGTGAGGAAAATCAGGGCCTTTTTACCCTTTTTTGCATCAAGCCTGTATAAGGCCCCTTTCCGTTCCAATATTTAGCAGCATAGCTTATGGAATGCCGAGTTGTCCGTCATCCGTCCGTCCGTCCGTCGTCCGTCCGTCGTTAACTTTTGTCTCGTTATGACGATAGGGCCCTCATTTTGCATCCGATCTTTACCAAACGTTAACAGGTTGTTAATATCAATAAAAGCTCGGACAAGTTCGTAAACCAGCCAGATCGGACAAGTAACAAGGGAGTTATGGCCCTTGAGTTAGTAAAAAAATGCTATGTGTTGGCTCGTAAAGACGATAGAGCCTTCATTTTACCAAACTTTACCAGATTGTTAATATCAATGAAAGCTCGGACAAGTTCGAAAACCAGCCAGATCGGACCAGTAACTGCGGAACTATGACCCTTGATTTAGTTAAAAATGCTATGTTTTGCCTCTTTAAGACGACAGGGCCTTTATTTTTCTTCCGATCTTTACCAAGCTTTTAGAGATTGTTTATATCAATGAAAGGTCGGACAAGTTCGAAAACCAGCTATATCGGACCTGGAACACCCGATTTATTTTCCCTTGAATTATTGAAATATGCCATTTTCAGCCTTGTGAACATTCTAGCGCCTTCATGTTGTATACGATCAAATCCCAAACTTGGCCAGATTGTTGATGTCAATGAAAGCTCTAAGGAGTTTGAGAACCAGCCAGATGGAACTTGTAACCCCGGAGTTATGGTCTTTTTTCAATATTTGGTAATGTACACTGCAAACTCTAGGGGTTGTGGGTTCAAATCTCACTGGAGCATATATACTTTTTTTTTCCATACGAAACCTTAGTTGATGGGCTCAATTTGTTAAATGTTTTGAATCTATTTTTTTTTCTATTTTTTTCAATTTTTTATTTTTTATTTGTTTCATTTTTTGTTGATTGTTTATTTTTTTTTGTTTTTTTTGATGTTTTTTAATTGTTTAATTTTCTATTTTTTTTTTTTTTTTTTTTAATTCTGATTCTTTTTTTTTTTTTTATTCTTTTTTCTCTTTTTTTTTCTTTCACTATTTGGGAGCTTAGGGACCCTTGATGGATCAGTTTTACATAGAGTTATAGGGAAAAACTTCAAAAATCTTCTCTGAAACTACAAGTGATATAGAGAATATTATGTCAGTGCCTTTTACTATCAAGTTTATTAGGCGAGGCTTAGAAAACGAAGAATGGTGAGCCTTTGCCGAGCCATTCTTAGTTTTTGTGCCGAGCCTTATAAACTTGATAGTAAAAGTCACTGACATAATATTCTGTTTATCATGTAGATTATCCACATTTTGTGTATGAATTACTATTATTACCTATTTCTCAGAATGTTACCCTTATCGAGGACGCCGCCATGTTTTTGTTTTTTTTATGACGTCAGGCAACGTTACGTGCATGACGTCAGATAATGTTACGTACAATAAACGCCGAGCGATTCCGCATTGATTTGCTCTATTGATCAGTGCCTAATAAAGCAAAATTTAATAGGTCACCCCTTTATTAGGCAGAAAAGTGCATATCTGCATGATAAAAAAGGTTTTAATATTTTTTATTTATTATCAGCTTTTGGATCCTCTATTACGTTTGTTTAAATGGTGAACCTGAGGTCAAATTTGGCCTCGCCTAGTGGGTAGCCAGTAGAGCAATACAGGCCCTCTTGGGCCTCTTGTTTTTTTGGCTCGATTGATCAAAGATCAGCATAGCTTATGCCGTGGTGCTATGTCCTCGTCCTCCGTCCGTCCTTCCGTCCGTCTGTCCGTCCGTAAACCGTTAAGATTTTGTGGCGACTACTTCTCAAAAACCATAACGGATATTGATTTGGAACCTTTACCAAAAATGACTTACAAAAAAGTTTATTTTGCTGCCAGCGACCATCTTTGTTTACATAGAGTTACATAGAGTTACATAGGACTCCTTCTCTGAAATTAAATGATGGAATTTCATAAAACTTGACAGGAATGTTGCTCTTAATTTCAAGTTAATTTTAGCAAAAATTCAGGTCAGTAGGAAATTTAAGATGGCCGCCACTGCTAAAAATATATTAAAAAATGTGTGGGGACTACTTCTCAGTTATATAGGGAAAACTTGTGGCGACTACTGCTCTGAAACTACTCGATGGATTTTCATAAAAATTTGATGTCTAATTGATCTTACGGCTAAAAATACATTTTAAAAATGCGATATTGTGGCGACTAGTTCTCAAAAACAATAAGTAATATTGATTTGGAACCTTTACCAAAATGACTGGCATCACATCTTGCAGGCTGATCAGGGTTTACACTGTCTGGGTGCCCATCAGTCATTTGACCGAAACACCCCATTGTACAATAAATGGACTGGTCCAAATGCATAGTGGGATAAAGTCTCCTTTGTATGTTTGGCTCTCAAAAAAAGACTGAAAACAAAGTGTAGGATTTTTAAGATTGTATTTTGATTCTGATTTTCTAAATATAACCACTAAGACAAGAGCAAGTATACTTGTAGTGGTGAGATAGTACCTATTGATCTCAGGAGAGATTGCATAACATGACCTGTGACATGGTCACACACCTGCTATATTTATGAACATGGATCATTCCATATATGTTACAAAATGGTGATTTGGAGAAATTACTGTTGAGCAGCAAATAGGACGTACTAAGGTTGATGTTGTAAGGGATTTAATTATAAGCCCACTTCGAACCCCACTTCGAATAAGTGGGGGCTATATAGTAATCACTTTTTCCATCGAGTCGCGTTGCGTTGCGTCGTGTCGCGTCTCGTCGAATCCCGTCGCGTCCCGTTTTATTATTTAATAGTTACATATTTGCTTTTCATTTTTGGTATGTTGTGAAAATACATTATGAAAAACCCATAATGTTACATTCCACTAATAATACTGACTTCATAAGGTTACACTCCACTAATTTGTATATAAGATTCCACTAAGTTCTTTAACATATATGGTTGTATATGTTCTTTTTTTATGACATAAAATTACGCATTAATAAACCCATAAAGTTATAGTCTACAAATGTTAAGACCTCATAAGGTTACACTTCACTAATTTTTACACACGATTCCACTAAGTTTTTAATTATTTGTCCTCTTATTTAACGGTTTCATATTTTCTTTTTCTTTTTTTATGATTTACAAATGCATAATGAAAACTTCATAAAGTAACACCCTGTGAATTTTAATAATTCATAAGGTTACACTCTACTAATTTACGTCGCGTCCCGTCCTATCGGGTCCTGTTGCATTATTTAACAGATAATGGTTGCATGGTAGCATATTTGCCTTTCCTGTTTGGTTTGATGTGAAAATTCATTATAAAAACCACATACGGTTACATTCCACTAATTAAACAGTATTCATAAGGTTACACTCCAATAATTTTATGTAAGACTCCACATATATAAACAAGGTTTATTGGGGGCTATATATTAATTTATTTCGAGTTATTTAGCAGGTAATGGTTGCAGGGTTGGTATGATGTGAACATACTTAATGAAAACCATATACTGTTAAATTCCACTAATTTATAATTATAAGACTTCATAAGGTTACATTCCACTAATTTTTACTTAAGACTCCACATATTTTAATTATTTGTCACCTTTTTTAATTAATTGTTGCATATTTTATTTTCCATTTTCTTATTTAATATGCGAGACTCTAGATATGTTTTAATTATTTGTAATTGAGACTCTGCTCAGCACAAACTTAAGAGTATTCCCACGCATCCATATTAAGGAAATGATACCTATTCTGACTGGACACTAATACGGAAGTATTAATCACCTTCACATAGTTTGCATTACATTTGTTTTTTAGTTAATTTATATGAATATACAGAATCAGTACCTTTTTTGAGGATACACCTATATTCCAATAGGTCACCAAGCGGGGTATTAATCACCTTTAGTGATAGCTCTAGTAGTTATAGCTTTATAATTAAATTTTGTGGTAGAATTATGACATTTGTATAAGCTGGAAAAGATATATTCTTTAGACTAGGATACAATTGAATGGGATTATAATGTAGCATAGGCAATGTTGCCCAATAAATCATAATATTTAGGAATATAGAAATGTTTCTCTTGATATCTAGTTGGTCCTAAGTAAACATCAGGTTGACCTTTAATTCAAGATGGCCGCGCTAAAAACATATTTTAAATACAATTTTGTGGCGACTACTTCTCTAAAACCATCAATGGTATCCGCTTGGTACCTTTACCGAAACAACTTTTATAAAACTTTACAGCAATGTTGGTCTTGATCTCCAATTAGTCTCAAGTAAAAATCAGGTTGGCCGGAAATTCAAGATGGCTGCCACAGCATAAATTGTAGTTTGAGGCAACTACGTCTCAAACATCATAGGTGGTATTGATTTGCAACCTTTACTAAAGCGACTGGCATGACATGTAAATTCATTTTGATTCTGTGTCAAACATGGCCGCCAGCGGCCATCATTGTTTACATAGAGTGATATAGGAAAAACTTGTGGCGACTACTTCTCTAAAAGTGTTGGTCGTATTTCCATAAAACTGCACAGGTTCCCATGGCCGATAATGATATCAATATATATCAGTAAATCTTCAATGTCATTGTATAAACTTACCATGGAAATTTCATTCCACAATTATGGAATATTTTCCCCAATTAAGGGCCAAAGGCCCTTCCCCAAAACTGGTAAAAAGGCCCAGAACATGAACCGAAGTATAAATCATAAACACATCCCGTTGCTGTAATAACAACTACGATACTGCTGTAATAACAACTACTATACCGCTGTAATAACAACTGCTATACCAGGCTCGACTATACAGAACAACGTTACAGACTAAACTAAATGTAATAACTGAATTGAACTGTAAAGCCTATCATTCTCAAGCAGTCTCTCCTCAATAATGCAATCATGGTTCGATTGTCCTTAGCTGTGTTCCACGTAAGAGACGTTTAGGTCTCACTTCACAGTACAACTGTACCGTATTGGCTATATGTGAATCAAGTGTACTGAGCTATTCTGAACAGAAATTGTCCAAGGCAAATTATTATTTTAATGAAACACAGTTATTTGCCCATAAACAACGTATACAAACTGGTGACCAGATTTTTAAAAAAAATATGAGTGGTGTCATCCAATGTATTACTTTGGACATGTTCTATAGAGTTTGGACGAGACATGTGCTATAGCGTTTGGACATGTGCTATAGAGTTTGGACATGTGCTATAAAGTTTGGACGATACATGTGCTATAGAGTTTGGACGAGACATATGCTATAGAGTTTGGACATGTGCTATAGAGTTTGGACGAGACATGTGCTATTGAATTTGGACGAGACATGTGCTATAGAGTTTGGACATGTGCTATTGAGTTTGGACGAGACATGTGCTATAGAGTGTGGACATGCGCTATAGAGTTTGGACATGTGCTATAGAGTTTGGACATGTGCTATAGAGTTTGGACGAGACATGTGCTATAGAGTTTGAACATGTGCTATAGAGTTTGGACATGTGCTATAGAGTTTGGACGAGAAGTCCTGTTCTTCTTCTTCAACATCCGTGACAACTGTCAATGTTGGTGTCATACAATGCATTACTTTGGACATGTGCTATGGTTTGGGCGAGAATTCCGGTTCTTCTTCTTCAACATCCGTGACAACTGTCAGTGTTGGTGTCAGTATCGTCTTATTTTTGCACATCCAAGTTCTATGTTCACCCCACCTGCAACAACAATACATATGTCTTTGAGCAATTATTTTAACTATTTAAAACCGAAGAACAGAGTTCTACATTTAATGGCGCAAGAATTATTCTAATGTTGATTTCATCGAGCTAACTGTGTAGTGAGACCGTCAACGCTGTCATATACGCTATCGATAATGATTTGTTTAAAGTGACTCGAAAATTAATAAAGTAAAAATACAACTTCTCCAAAAAATGCTTAAACAATAGCGACACGTACCTTGTTTTTTTCCATTTGAATGCAGAGATGTGTATTATCTATAGTCTGCACAATATACTGTGAATGAAACTATACATTCACTATTGTGAATGAAACTGAATATTGCGAATGAAACTATACATTCACTATTGTGAATGAAGCTATACATTCACTATTGTGAATGAATCTGAATATTGTGAATGAAACTGTCATTCACTATTGTGAATGAAACTATGCATTTATTATTGTGAATGAAACTATATCAACTATGCATTCACTAATACCATTTGCATATTATATTGTACATTATACAGAACATTTCACTTATGATGACACGAAATGATTTCATGATGGAAGCAACAGATGAAACCGAATGCAATCTTCAGATAAAACACGTTGAACTGAACACGTTCTCGTCTGCAGCGGGCGGCGTTATCTCGGCCTTAAATAAAGTACACAGGTATTAATGGTCACACGGCATTGTTTGTCCATTTCTGATTTTATCCAGTACCCCTCTCATCAAAGTCATCACTTAATTGACAATTTGTCACACGGCATTGTTTGTCTAAAATTTCTGGTTTTATCCAGTACCCCTCTCGATTGTATCTCGCTCTATGATATATTTTGTGTCACGGATACAAAGTACTGCGTAGTGAACATGGTGAATGGCGAAAACATTAGTAAAACATTAGTCTCAATTAAACAAACGCTAGTTTATCAGTTTACACAATCTATGAGATCCGACTTACGCAATTCGTCGAAAGGGAAAAACTATAAAAACTATCTTAAATTACCAAGAAGCAATAATATTTATTTATTTAAATTCCGAACGACTAACCATACTAGTAGGTTCCCCATTGAAACTGGCAGATTTACTAACACTGCTTATGTACACTTTGCGGTTCCGACCTACTACTTATTAAAATGTCCACATTTTGATCAAATGCGCAAGCATTACATACCACGTTATTTCTATCAGCACAAGAATGTCATTAAATACAGGGAGCTTTTAACACATCCCGCAATCAAAGTACAAAAACACCTATGTGTCTTCGTCAGAATTCTTTTACAAAATGCCAAGTAACGTCGCACATGAGACATATTTTATTGATAATGCTTTACCCCTTCACATTTAGCATATGTACTGATCCTTGTATACCGTTTTGCTGTACCGTTTGTAGGTACATGTATGTAATGTACATTTTTCTCTTGTTGTAACCCATGTTACCTGAGATTGTATATAATAAAAGATGTATTCATTTCTGTTTTGTTTGCAGCTGTGATGGAACATAGGAGTTATATTATATTATATTATTATTATTATTAATGACAAAGTCATCTCTTAACTGACAATTTGTCACACGCATTGTTTGGCTAAACATTCTGGTTTTATCTAGTACCCTTCTCGTCAAAGTCATCTCTTAATTGACAATTTGTCCCACGGTATTGTTTGGATATTATTCCTCGTTTTTTCTTGCATACCGGACAAGGATATCCGTCATTTTACCGGGACTAGATTATAAGTATCTTTCATGGGTTGGAATTCACTATCTGAACCCAATACCCATGATAGATTATTTTTCTTGCATATTAGAGACATGTTGTGCGTTGACGCCGCCAGCTACTAACGTTTTGCATGTTTTCTTGCATACCGGATTTGGCGCGCGTGAATTTTGTCTCGACCCTAGGGTGTGATCGAAATATCTAGCCCCGGTAAAATAACGGATATCCTTGTCTGGTATGCAAGAAATGTCCATCTAATCCTAGGGTCGAGGTAAAATTCACGACCAACATCCGGTATGCAGTAACACATTTAAAACGTTAGTAGCTGGCGGCGCCAAAGTACAACACGTCTCTGGTATGCAGGAAAAATAATCTATCATGGGTTCAGATACGGAATTCCAACCCTCGGTATAAGTTTTTTTTATCGGAACCGAGGCTCTTCGGTATAAGTGTTTTAATCGGAACATCGGCCGACCCTCGGTTCCGATAAAAACACTTATACATCGGGTTGGAATTCCCTATCTTCACACGGATACCCATGAACGATTTTGTTTCTTTTTTAATAGAGTTTTCATCGCATAACCATGGCTAATGTTATTGCGGTTAATATGTGTTAAGCAATTCTAAATAAAGCGTATGAAAATGACCAGTGGTCAATGGCTATATATACTATAACTTTACTGCGACTCTTATATTTTATTGTATCAGTTTATTATAATTAATGTTGTACATTTATACCCTTATGCTTGATAATTACAGATATGAAATATATCTTAATTTAAGAAGTATGGACATTTGATTCGATTTATACGTGGGTTCTAACGGTCTTCCTTGGTTAAGGTTAGTTTTTTTCCGGTTTATAGAACCAGTATCGACCTCACCAACAGTCTATACATTGTATTATAATGTATATCAATAGATATTTATATACTTATCAGTTATAACGAAACGTTTGTTATCTTCAGACACAGTCTTTCCATCGCAGGTATTCCGTACAAGGAAGAACAGGTATGATATGACAGTCTTTTATTTAATTGAATTTCACAGGAAATTATTGAATCAACACGTAATTGGTACACTGCGGTTTAACTGGCCTTCATGTATTCGTATTTTTGACTTATAAATATGTATAACAACAAACCAAACCTTCGTCTTGTATACTGAACATTTTTTTTGTATTGGCAACGTATTCATTTGGCTTCTGGGTATATTTGAACGGTATCAGTTTATGTTGCCTCAACTTGAAACGAAAGGAGATACAAAATATGTGTACATTTGTTTCAATTTTTGTTTTAATCGTTAATTGCAATATCATCAAAATGAAGTGCACCACCTTATCGCACTATTTTCTCTTCTACTTTATCCAGTTACCGAATAATCAACCTACGACAGGACTGGCTCGAGGTCTCGCCAAGGCATGGGAACTCTACGGCAATCAAAGGTTACGCAATGACGTCATCATTGTTTGTGTATTTTATCTCAAATTTCTAAAACAGTTCTTAGATTGGTAGCTCAGTGGATATTTTACTGGTCCTTTGGGAGCAATGATCTCAATATATGTGGCTTTGTAATAGAATACCGCTTAGGCCGGTGCTAGGTGTCTTGAGAGGTGTTGCTTGTAAAATTAGCTCTCATGAACAGACTCAGTAAAACCGAGTCTGCTATTTTATTCTCTTGGTTTTGTTTGTGCTTCCAACGGATCTCTCTAATCAGTATTTATTAAGTCGTTTCTTTGTATGTGAGACATTTCACTAGTAACACATTGTCTAAACAAAGAAAAAGTAGTTATGTGTGCGGTCACAAACGTTCTGCGGTTCGTAAATAGTTGATATACTACCCTGTGCTAATACATACTAGACAAAGCAGGCTGATGTTTATTGATAACTCCTAGTAGTTGACTTCGTTATAGTTGTATGTGTCCACTCGTTTAATGGAAATTTTAAGGACAACTGAAGAATCCGCGAGCAAGTAAATTCTGATATAAAGTAGTGCTGCAAAAACTGGTCGTCCTTATCAGTTTAAACAAACATGTTCAGTTGTTCATGACATGAATTAACTAACATATGTGATAGGTACACATTTATAATTACATGGTTAACTGTATGGAAATTCTGAATTTTCGACTGTATATTAGTCGTGTAAATTATTTAACGGCGGTGCGTTACCGGAGCAGTTAAGCATGATTTGCGACCGTTAGACGACTGATATATTGTCGCAGAATCAGAATTTCAGTACTGGTTAACCCATTTCTAACGCATTTTTTTGTTTTTGACAGTTTTTCCTAACAAACTCATTGAAATAAAACTAAATGACGTCACGTTTTTGACGGTTTAACGTCACATGGCTGGATTTGCGACGGCTTCAGTCGCAAATGTTTGAACATCATCTAATCGTATTGCAGGATATTTGTCAAAATGCGTTAGGATATACTACATGTATGATTAATGAATTACCGTATACTGTCTAATAAAGCAGTTTGATATCGATACTGTGCAACGTGTTTTCTAAAAGTTTATGATAGGTGCATTTTACCTTGAATTAATAAAACGGAATCTCAAAACTAGTTAACAAAACGTAAAATGAAACAGTTTACAAAGTCCTGGGAATCCTTATAACGTAGTGAAATCAGTTGATATAATAGAAATACGCTTTATAACTATGTAAACTAATCAGTTTTAATTCATCGTGTGTGTATGTGTAGTTCTAAGATTTATAGTACCTCCGCCATAAAACCAAAGGTATAGTTATAATAAAGTCTGGACTATTTTTAATTCATCATGTTAAGCTGATTGCATGTGCTCTTATGTTGTATCCCGTGCTTAGCATAAACCAGTTGGCATGCAGGGTCATTTGGTTTAATTATAGCACAGTAGTATGCATGAAATCAGACTAAAATGTGGCATAACGTTTTATCCGAGGGCAAATTTCAAATTTGTTCATGATTTTATTAAAACTTGACTAAAAGTATACTCCAATCCTCGACACAAAGTGTATCAGAAAATGTATCATGTAAGGACACTGTCTCCATTAAAGCGACACACGGCATTCTTAATTAGTTAAATGCTCACGGAATCAATCGCGTTAATTTGTTCTACATAACTTTAATTTGTTCAAACATTAATATTAGTTATAAGAATATTATAAATCAAGTTGTTTTTGTATATTATTAAATGTTGATTATATTGCACCAATAACGTAATTAAACCTATGATAGAATAAGACAAAACATGAAAACTCAGTTACATGCAAGCAGGTTTAAAGTCAGAATGATACTGGATTAATAAATCCAGAGGCTTATTACATTGTTTGATAAACACTTCAAGATTGCCGTGTGTTCATTTAAGGTTGACAATAAACATTGTAGTTTTAAACTTGCTCACGTTACGAATTGAAATAAGCTAGAAGCTCGTTTAGCATGAACGTTCGTACTATTAAATAAGAATGGGCCAGGCTGCTCTTAATAACGAGTTTTTAATTTCAGTGCTGTCATTCTGTTCGTAGTCGGTGTACCAGAACCAAACACCCCTGACCAGATGTGGTTAGAGCGAGACATATTCCAAATAAACGCGGGTATCTCTGTGATATATAGAACATTCCAACAACTTCATGAGCAGACATCTTTGGGGAACAACAAAGAATTGATTGTGTAAGATAGATAAATGTTTGTTAAAGTTACAACTAGATTTTATTATGTAAAACGGTAGAATTTGCCACTATATTTGTTTGTGAAAAAAACGATACATGTTTGTAGAATTCATCACTAGAGTTGATTGTGTAACGATACATGTTTGTAGAATTTACGACTAGATTTGATTGCGTAAGGCCGATACATGTGTGTTGAATGTACGATTATATTTGATTGTATGATGCCATTAAATGTTTGTAGAGACTGTATCACTAAAATTGATTGTGTAAGACCGGTACATGTTTGAAGAAGGTACCACTATATTTAAATCGCTCATATGCACATGCACGTTGTACATACATGTTCTTTAGCTCTCCATTATGTCTGTCAAATTGTTATGAAACTGTTCCGTGATCGTAACCTGTGTTGTTGTGTGTTATGTAACGTTAACTTTGGTGTAATGATCATTGTCAAATTATCGTTTTATTACCTCTACTGACCAAGGGCCAGCAGAGCTTATGGGATGGCGAATTGTCCGTCGTACATCCGTCGTTTTTTCCGTCGTTAACCTTCGTCTCATTAAGACGATATGGCCTTTATTTTTCATCTAATCTTTACCAAACTTTACCAGATTGTTAATATCAATGAAAGCTCGGTCAAGTTTGTAAACCAGCCATATAACAGCGGAGTTATGGCCCTTGATTTAGGTAAAAATGCTATATGTTTCCTTGTCAAGACGATAGGGCCTTTATTTTTCAACCTATCTTTACTAAACATGACCAAATTGCTAATGTCGATGAAAGCTCGGACAAGTTCGAAAAACAACCAAATCGTACCAGTAACAGCGGAGTTATGGCCCTTGATTTAGTTAAAAATGCTTTATTTTGCCTCGTTAAGACAATAGGGCCTTCATTTTTTATTCGATCTTTACCAAACTTGACCAGATTGTGAATATCTATGAAAGCTCGGACAAATTTGAAAGCCAGCCAGTTCGGAACGAACAGTAACAGCGGAGTTATGGCCCATGATTTAGTTAAAAATGCTATATTTTGCCTCATTAAGGCGATAGGGCCTTCATTTTTCATCCAATCTTTACCAGATTGTTAATATCAATGAAAGCTCGGACAAGTTAAAAAACCAGCCATGTCGGTCTTGTAAGAGCGCAGTTATGGCCCTTGATTTCGTTAAAAATGCTATATTTTGCCTCGTTAAGACGATAGAACCTTCATTTTTCATCTGATATTTAGCAAACTTTACCAGATTTTTTTACTTTTTAGCTCTACTGGCCAAGGGCCAGCAGAGCTTATGGTATGGCGAGTTGTCCGTCGTCGGTTCGTCCGTCGTCCGTCCGTCGTACAATGCCCGTCGTCCGTCCGTCGTTAACTTTCGTCTCGTTAAGACGATAGGGCCTTCATTTTAGCTCTACTGGCCATGGGCCAGCAGAGCTAATGGTATGGCGAGTTGTCCGTCGTCCGTCCTTTCGTCGTCCGTCGTCCGTCCGTCGTCCGTTGCCCGTCGTCCGTCCGTCGTTAACTTTTGACTCGTTAAGACGATAGGGCCTTCATTTTGCATGTAATCTTTACCAACTTTACCAGGTTGTTAATATAAATGAAAGCTCGGACAAGTTCGAAAAACAGGTATTTAGGACCAGTAACAGCGGAGTTACAGCCCTTGATTTAGTTAAAAAGGATATAGTTTGTCTCGTTAAGACGATAGGGCCTTGATTTTTTATTTTATCTTTACCAAACTTATTAGATGGTTAATATCAATGAAAGTTCAGACAACGTCGAAAAACCAGCCAGATCCGACCTGTAACAGCGGAGTTATGGCCGTTGATTTCATTAAAAATGCTATAGTTTGCCTCTTTAATACGATAGGCCTAGGGCTTTCATTTTTTTCTTAACTTTTACCAGATTTTTTGACTTTTTTTTTTATTAGTAGTATATTTATTTTTGTTTATATTTCTTTCTTAATTGTTTTTTTTTGGAATTTTTCTCTTCATTTTTTTTTTATTAACGCCGTAGTAGCAGGAAGAATTGCTATGATTTCTAGTTGTGCCTGTTACGTTTTTTCTCGGTTCGTTGGTTTTTGATGAAGTTACAGCCCCTTGATATTTTTACTTTAAATTTCTTCTCGGCGCCACTCCTCCTAAATGCCTTGTTGGATTTCGACGAAACTTGGCAGGAAACATCGGTAAGATGTCTAGTTGTGCATGTCATGCTTTTGTTCCAGTTCGTTGAATTTTGATGGAGTTATGGCCCATTGACATTTTTACTTTAAATTTCTTGTCGGCGCTACTCCTCCTAAACGGCTTGTTGGATTTCTACGGAATTTGGCAGGAAGCCTCAGTAAGATGTCTAATTGTGCAAAGCGCGGTATATCAATGAAATCTTGGACAAGTTCGAAAACTAGCTAGATCTTGTTAGTAACGAGAGAGTTATGGCCCTTGATTGGTTGAAAAATGCTATGTATTTTCTTTTGTTAAATCTGTAGTTACTTCGTTTTTTATCTGATCTTTACCAAATTTGTTTAGAATGTTAATGTAACCCCACCACCCATTTTATGAAATTTCATTTATAGAAGAAAGTGAGACAAATTAAAAAAAATACCCATGCCAGACTAGACACAGCAGACTTATTGCTCATGATTACCCGGTGAGTGATCTAAGGCCATCCTATCCATGTTGTTTTTACAATGTTTTAAAAGAAATACTGTTGGGAATTTTATGTCGGCAACCCTTGATATAAGAGCCGTTTTAGCAAGTAGAGCGTCCACAGGCCCTCCTGGGCCTCTTGTTTTCTTTGATTATTATTATTATTATTATATTTTTTAATTTTTTATTAGCTCTACTGGCCAAGTTCGAAAGCCAGCCAGATCGGACCAGTAACAGCGGACTCTTGATTTTGTTAAACATGCTATATATTGCCTCTTTAAGACGATAGCCACTCGCTTCATTGATGTTATAATAATAGTGTGTCTACAGGCCCTCTTTGGCATCTTGTTTAATGTGCATGTGTTTAAACAAGTACACATGGTATGTGTCGGTATGAGACCGTTTGCCATTAACAGAAGTTTCAATCATTTATAGCTATATAGACGGAATAAAGGTTTTCATAACAATATGTGTTATTAAAACACTTTGTTTATTTCAGGGATGAAAAAGAGGTGTCCGTTGTCTATTACCGGCATGGCTATTCACCGCTGCATTATCCGAGTTCTAAGGTATACATGTGGTAGAGGGTGTTATATATCATATGTGGTAGAGGGTGTATATATCACATATGGTAGAGGGTGTATATATCACATGTGGTAGAGGGTGTATATATCACATGTGGTAGAGGGTGTATATACCACATGTGGTAGAGGGTGATATATATCACATGTGGTAGAGGGTGTATATATCACATGCGGTAGAGGTTGTATATATCACATGCGGTAGCGGGTGTATATATCACGTCCAAATTAGGTTAGATTAGGACAGCAACCTCAGAGGGAGATAATGTGAAGGATTAAGTTTTCCATCAGACGTGCATAGTTCAAGGCATATTTCCTGATCAGCTAAAAAAGGCATGCGTGTTACCAATACACAAAAATGGACCAAAAGATGACCCGAACAATTATAGACCTATCTCATTATTACCAACAATTTCCAAAATCTTTGAGAAGCATGTTGCTGCGCAACTGCACTCTTTCTTTCAACAATTTAATATTTTGTACTCGGCTCAATCTGGATTTCGTAAAAATCATTCTTGCCAAACAGCACTTATTAACCTTGTTGATAGCTGGTTGAAACAAATTGATTCTGGAAACTTTGTTGGCAGTGTTTTCCTTGACATGAGAAAGGCTTTTGATATGGTTAATCATGAGATACTATTATACAAACTGCATTTGTATCATTTTTCGACTTTAACAATACGTTGGTTTCAGTCATATCTGTCTAACAGGACACAAGTAGTCAGAGTTGGACAGTATCAATCTGAGAAAAGAATCATCAAATCAGGTGTCCCTCAGGGTTCTATACTAGGACCACTTTTGTTCTTGATTTATGTAAATGATCTACCTTTAGCTTCCAAAGAAGCCTCAGTCGACATGTATGCTGATGACTCCACGATACATACATCAGGGCTGGATGTGTCATCCATTGAGAATAAATTACAAACTGACTTAAGTAGCATAAATAAATGGTGCACTATAAATAACATGGTTATAAATCCTACAAAAACAACATGTATGCTATTAGGTTCAAAATATAAAATAAACCATTCTCGAAAACTCACGCTTTTGATAGATAATTGCCTGATACAATCAGTGTCTTCTCAAAAACTTCTCGGAGTTACAATAGATCAACATCTAAAGTGGGATGTTCAGATAAGCAAAGTCTGTAATCATATATCGAGTAAATTCACTCTTTTAAGACGAATATCTAAATATTTGACACTTGATATGAAAAAGCTATTCTATAATGCATATTTAGTTCCAATATTTGATTATGGATCTATCCTCTGGAGTAATTGTACTAAATTAAATTTTACAAAGGTTGTTACTTTACAAAAAAGCATCGCACGCTGGATTTTGATGGACCTTTACATACACCTTCTGCAAATCTTTTCAATGAGTTAAATTGGATGTCATTTGAAACAAGATGTAAATTTCAAGTAGGTGTTTTAGTTTATAAAGCTATTCATAATCTTACACCAATATACATAAGTAAATTAATAACATTTTCTGAAAATAGAAGATATAATTTAAGATCATGCATTAAACATGGCATTAAGCATCCTTGACCTAAATCCGAATATTTAAAACAATCTTTTACCTATGTTGCCATGCGGACTTGGAATTCAATCCCAGAAAATATCCGGACTTCTGTTTCTATTTATGCTTTCAAATACAATTATAAATTATTTCTATTTCAAGATAACAGGTGTTCTGCTCAAATTAAGTTGTGTTAATAGTGAATACTTGTTTTGAATGCCAGCTTGAAACATAGTATTAATGTTACGTGCATGTATTCACTTGCTATTGTTTATAAGTTGCTGTTATTATCTTATATTATATAGAAGGCCTCATGGAAGATAAGTGTTGTGCAATTGTTTGTATAATCTTAAAGAGTTGTACCTTCATGACATAAAGAATTTATTATTATTATTATTATTATTACATATGGTAGAGGGTGTATATATCACATATGATAGAGGGTGTATATATCACATGTGGTAGAGGGTGTATATATCACATATGGTAGAGGGTGTTATATATCACATGTGGTAGAGGGTGTATATATCACATGCGGTAGCGGGTGTATATATCACGTGCGGTAGCGGGTGTATATATCACATATGGTAGAGGGTGTATATATCTGGTAGAGGGTGTATATATCACATGTGGTAGAGGGGGTATATATCACATATGGTAGAGGGTGTATATATCACATGTGGTAGAGGGTGTGTATATCACATGTGGTAATGGGTGTTATATATCACATGTGGTAGAGGGTGTATATATCACATTCGGTAGCGGGTGTATATATCACATATGGTAGAGGGTGTATATATCACATATGATAGAGGGTGTATATATCACATGTGGCAGAGGGTGTATATATCACATGCGGTAGAGGGTGTATATATCACATGCGGTAGAGGGTGTATATATCACATGCGGTAGCGGGTGTATATATCACATGCGGTAGAGGGTGTATATATCACATGCGGTAGAGGGTGTGTATATCACATGCGGTAGAGGGTTATATATCACATGTGGTAGAGGGTGTATATATCGCATGTGGTAGATGGTGTATATATCGCATGTGGTATAGGGTGTATATATCGCATGTGGTAGAGGGTGTATATATCACATGTGGCAGAGGGTGTATATTTCACATGTGACAGAGGGTGTATATATCACATGTGGTAGAAGGTGTATATGTCACATGTGGCAGAGGGTGTAATTGTGACATGTGGCAGAGGGTGTATATTTCACATGTGGCAGAGGGTGTATATATCACATGTGGCAGAAAGTGTATATATCACATGTGGCAGAAGTGTATATATCACATGTGGTAGAGGGTGTATATTTCACATGTGGAAGAGGGTGTATATATCACATGCGGTAAAGAGTGTATATATCACATGCGGTATGGGGTGTATATTTCACATGCTGTAGAGGATGTATATATCACATGCGGTAGAGGGTGTATATATCACATGCGATAGAGGGTGTATATTTCACATGCGGTAGAGGGTGTCTATATCACATGCGGTAGGGGGTGTATATTTCACATGCGATAGGGGGTGTATATATCACATGCGATAGGGGGTGTATATATCACATGCGGTAGGGGGTGTATATATCACATGCGGTAGAGGGTGTGTATATCACATGCGGTAGAGGGTGTGTATATCACATGCGGTAGAGGGTGTGTATATCACATGCGGTAGAAGGTGTGTATATCACATGCGGCAGAGGGTTATATATCACATGTGGTAGAGGGTGTATATATATATCACATGTGGTAGAGGGTGTATATATATATATATATACCACATTTGGTAGAGGGTGTATATATCACATGTGGTAGCGGGTGTATATATCACATGTGGTAGAAGGTGTATATATCGCATGTGGTAGAGGGTGTATATAATTTATATATCACATGCGGTAGAGGGTGTATATATCACATGCGGTAGAGGGTGTATATATCACATGCGGTAGAGGGTGCATATATCACAAGCGGTAGAGTGTGTATATATCACATGCGGTAGAGGGTGTATATATCACATGCGGTAGAGGGTGTGTATATCACATCCGGTAGAGTTTGTGTATATCACATGCGGTAGAGGGTTATATATCACATGTGGTAGAGGGTGTATATATATATCACATGTGGTAGAGGGTGTATATAAATATCACATGTGGTAGAGGGTGTATATATCACATGTGGTAGAGGGTGTATATATCACATGCGGTAGAGGGTGTGTATATCACATGCGGTAGAGGGTGTGTATATCACATGCGGTAGAAGGTGTGTATATCACATGCGGCAGAGGGTTATATATCACATGTGGTAGAGGGTGTATATATATATCACATGTGGTAGAGGGTGTATATATATATATATATACCACATTTGGTAGAGGGTGTATATATCACATGTGGTAGCGGGTGTATATATCACATGTCGTAGAAGGTGTATATATCGCATGTGGTAGAGGGTGTATATAATTTATATATCACATGCGGTAGAGGGTGTATATATCACATGCGGTAGAGGGTGTATATATCACATGCGGTAGAGGGTGCATATATCACAAGCGGTAGAGTGTGTATATATCACATGCGGTAGAGGGTGTATATATCACATGCGGTAGAGGGTATGTATATCACATCCGGTAGAGTTTGTGTATATCACACGCGGTAGAGGGTTATATATCACATGTGGTAGAGGGTGTATATATATATCACATGTGGTAGAGGGTGTATATAAATATCACATGTGGTAGAGGGTGTATATATCACATGTGGTAGAGGGTGTATATAACACATGTGGTAGAGGGTGTATATATCACATATGGTAGAAGGTGTATATAGCACACGTGGTAGAGGGTGTATATATCACACGTGGTAGAGGGTGTATATTTCACACGTGGTGGAGTGTGTATATATCACATGTAGTAGAGTGTGTATATATCACATGTGGCAGAGGGTGTATATTTCACCTGTGGTAGAGGGTGTATATATCACATGTGGTAGAGGGTGTATATATCACATGTGGTAGAGAGTGTATATATCACATGTGGTAGAGGGTGTATATTTCACATGTGGTAGAGGGTGTATATATCACATGTGATAGAGGGTGTATATATCACATGTGGTAGAGGGTGTATATATCACATGTGGTAGAGGGTGTATATTTCACATGTGGTAGAGGGTGTATATATCACATGTGGTAGAGGGTGTATATTTCACATGAGGTAGAGGGTGTATATATCGTGAGGTATGTTCCGTTGTGTGCAGTCCTAAATGAATCACAAACTAATACAATGGTAGGAGTCTACATGATGTATCCAGGAAAGTTTGTTGTTATCTAATACCAACACAGTAGTTTCACACATTACAAATATAAAATTGATTTGAGGATTTCCTACCTACCCACAAATATCCCACACTAAACGTTTTATAGCAGTTTTGTATTATTATTTGTTTGTTGTGTTTTGTACTAGGTTTGATTCATCACATTACAATTTTGATATCTTAATGAAAATATTCTCTTGCTACATTTGTTAAATCCCGCCGCGCGTCTGACGTCGTCTGACCTCCACTGAATATGTTTGTTTGTTTTGTTTGTTTGTATGGTGTTTTACGTTATTTTCAACACATTAGACGGTTATATATGACGATCGATTTTTTGTGGTGGCGGCTGACCTATCACTACCAGTACTGAACAACTTCCGCCATCCGTAAGAATCGATCACTAAATATGTATTCACGTAAAGATTTAACTAAACACTATGAGCTTGAATGTATTGCTAAACCCTTTTTCAGTTGCATTCAAAGCTGAATTCATGCAAATCCCGATACCTTCTGGTGTTTATTCATGTATTTCAGAAAACATCAAGAATTACCAAAATGTAATGAAATTCAAAATAAAATATGTTAAACTTATGCAACAAGTAGTAAACACATGTTGTAGTCAACAACTATCAGGGTACAGACTGAAATAGTAATTGCAGCAAGTTTTTAAAAAATACACGCATTTTAAATGTCAATCAATACCACTGTTTTTATACAAAGGCGATATTTAAAAAAAAAAATCACATTATGTTAAACTGTCGGTTGTTCTGTTTAATATATTCGGCTAAACAACATTTGTATGTTGTCATGAAAAATAGGTAGATGTTTTACAAGTTCGATGTCACTACCTCTCTGATTACATCGTAATGATAGCTATTGTAAAGCTGTACAAGTACTGTGTCGGGAGGCATTAAATAAATGTGTTAACATGTTGGAAAAAACTTTTTCATTTCCTTGGAGTAAAGCATACGTGGGATAGGTTTTATTTCATCTCAGCATACGTTTTGTATTTGTTTGTTTGTATGGTGTTTTACGTCATTTTCAACACATGTAAGGTATATATGACGGTCGATTTCTAGCTCACCTGAGCCAAAACGAAGTGCTCAAGGGTGAGCTATTGTGACCACTCTTTGTTCGTTGTCCGTCGGACGACACGTCCGTCGTCCGTCATCCGTCGTCAACATTTAGCTTGTTTACACGATAGAGGCCACATTTCTTGAAAAACCTTAACCAAACGTGCACATAACGGGCCAGATCGAACCAGTAACACCAGAGTTATGGCCCCTGAATTAGCAAAAAATGGAGTTTTCTTGAGCAATCTTAACCAAACTTGCACAGATTTTATATGCCACATAAGATCTCGGACGAGTTTGATAATGGGCCAGATCGGACTAGTAACACCAGAGTTATGGCCTCTGAATTAGCAAAAACATGCAATTTTTCATCTTGTTTACACGATAGAGGCCACATTTGTTTGAGCAATCTTAACCAAACTTGACGAGTTCGATAATGGGCAAGATCGGACCATTAACACCAGAGTTATGACCCCTGAATTAGCAAAACAATGCAAATTTATATGTTGTTAACACGATACAGGCCACATTTCTTCAGCAATCTTAACCAAACTTACACAGGATTTATTTTTATTCCCACGAAGGGTGGCATATAGTAGCCGCACCGTCCGTCAATCCGTCCGTCCGTTCGTTCTTTCGTCCGTACAAGTGTCCGGTTAATAACTCAGACAATAATGGCGGATTTTCAAAGAACTTGGCAGAATTGCTCATCACAACAAGACGACGTGTCGCGCACAAATTCCAGGTCCGTGGCTCCAAGGTCAAGGTCACACTTAGAGGTCAAAGTTCAAAATGAAGTGCTTTCGTGTCCGGTTAATAACTCAGACATTCATGGACAGATTTTCAAATAACTTGGCACAAGTGCTCACCACAACAAGACGACGTGTCGCGCACAAAATCCAGGTCCGTGGCTCCAAGGTCAGGGTCATTCTTAGAGGTCAAATGTCAAAACCACTTCGTGGGCATTTGTCACTTACAGTGACATTTCTGGTTTATTTTATTAATCAATCTTTATGAAACTTACTTAAAAGTCAGAGGTTAAATGAGTCAAATGTGTCTCTTTATATGCAATGTTTGCAATTGAAAGCGGTGTTGCGGGAGTATTAATCACTTTCAGTGATACTTACAGTTCATCTTGTTAACACGACAGAGGCCACATTTCTTGAGCAATCTAAACCAAACTTGCATACATTTTATATGACCATAATATTTCGGAGAAGTTCGACAATGGGCCAATACTCAGCTGAGCGCTATAGGGCCATCATGGCCCTCTTGTCTTTGGTAGAGGCAGACAACCCACTTTTCCTGGGTAGAACCAGTACTTCTCATCTCCTGCCATCCATAAGAATCGACTCTTCCTCACTTATCATTCGAGCTCCCAGTTGCATTCGCAGAGGTGAGAGGCGAAAGTTTACAACACAACAACGTGAACCATTCGACCACGGAGACAATGCAACTTCATACAACACCAGAAGTATAATACACCTATACTGCGGTTTGTAATGTTTACACAAGTGTGTGATAACTAATTGTTATTTCTGTTCTTTACAGGAGTATGATCTTAGATTACAAATTGAACGCTCGAAAGCCATAAAATGTCCCACGATGGCCGTCCACCTGGCAGGATGTAAGAAAATACAGCAGGTTTTAACGGAGGAAGGAGTTCTTGAACAATTCATTGATGACGCAGACGTGGTCGCGTCTTTAAGGGCGTCATTCGTGGGGCAATTTATTCTAGATCCGGTAGGTAATATGAATTAAATATTAACGGTAAAACAAAACCGATCTACACATTAACAGTGACAAGCAAATTGCATTATGTAGGTCTACTTTTATCAAATTCCATAAAGTATCGCATATATTTCGTGTTTTTGTACGTAGTCTAAAACATATTGAATGTTCGGTTTTGTTACAGCGAATCGCGTTTAAGGCAAAATGCGGCAGTAGGCAGTTAGTAGCCCTTCTGAACGGCATGACTCTATGAGGGAGTATGTATGTAGATATGTACGGGGTTTAATGATTTGCTTATTACTATGTCAGTCATATAACGGCGGTGTCTTCTTATAGCAGTGCGTTCAATGCTCAATTTCATAGTGGATCTACACTGGAGCACCACGCCGAAGACACATGCCATGATACCCCATCAAGTCCCATTATACTGACACGGTGTTGACCAGTCCTAGAACTGCCCTTTGTGTGTTGAACGTCAATCAAGGGAGCTACTAGCTCCATTTTGATGAAGTCTTTGGTATGGCCTGTCAAATAAAGTTAGTAGCCTTTCTAAATGGAATGATGTGTTGATAGATAGAAGGTGGCTAAATAAAGTTAGTATCCCTTCTAAACGACATTGTTCGCTGCCAGAGAGAGTGTTTCTATGCTGTCTTCGTAGCTCTTTTGAAGGTCAGTTCTGAAGCTTCCTATTGGCGGAATATGTGCTGTACTTTCGACCAGGGTATTTCACTCCACTAAGGTGATTACAATGAACTGTGTCGTAGACGTTGCTAAATTGCAAAACATATATATATGTATTATATACTTCCCTTATATTAAACCTTATATTCTCATTTTTTTATATTTTCAGTGTGAGAATATAAGAACTTATATTCTCACTGCCGGAAAAAATGGAACTACATTTTTTTACATTTGCTTATAACAATCATAATTCGTATCAAAGTTTAAATTCGTGTCAGTCAAAGTTTAGAACTATATTCTATACGCACTAAATATTATGTAAATCGCCTCACGCGCTGGCGTTATTATATTTATCCGCGAATACGTTAAAGGGGAATTGTCGGAACGAAACGTATTTTCTGTTTGAATCAGTTTGGTAGCATTGCATGATAAAAAAAGTATATAATAAATAGATGTCGTCAGTATAGGATTTATTTTCATCTCGAATTGAGAAAACATATTTTCACTCGTTCTAAAGCACTCGTGAAAATATAAGTTTTCTCACTTCTCAATGAAAATAAATCCTATAGTCACTCCACACCAACAAATATCCTCTCTATATATAATGTGTAACTTGTCTGCTGTCATCAAGACAATCTGAAAATATTTAATGTCTAATTTGATGTCGAGATGTTGAGATTGGACTGACCTTAGAGCGTCACACGAATGCTTCACCTGTCCATGACAGAGTTTCACACAGCACCATTTGTAAATCTGAGGGACCGTTGTAACTCTGAGTTGTGAGAATTATAATAGAAAAACAGTCGACATTAGTCGTTGTTAGAGAGGGGAAACTCCAGTTTCATCAGCATTGCTCTGATGAAGCATTCTTCCTTGTTTTTGTACTTCATAGTTATAAATATTGCACAGTGGTGATGGACTATTGTCAGTTGTAGGTATCTCATACTAGTGTACCATGCTCTATATTAGATCGCACTAAGGACATGCATTGTGTACGCTGGCAGGCTTTAGGGAAATAGCATAGGTCCCTTCGAAGAACATATATGGTGGAACTTGTCGTTTAGACGAGTTCTCTGTCCGATATTTTTATCCTTCCTTAAAGTATATTTGGAGTATAAGTCATTCGCATTGTCAAGACTTGTAGAAGCAGGTATAAAAGTCAAACATGCAATGAAGCATTCACAGAAAATACTCTTGCAAAACAGTATGTTTGCTTATGTCATTTATAGGGAGATGAGGGTGATGCAAATGTAAGGATGGCTCTTCAAAGTCCAGAGAAATACGTGCTGAAACCACAGAGGGAAGGTGGAGGTATACAATAAACATTACATTCCTAAATGATACATATAAGTTGTATATATTATAAGTAAAGTTTCAAAGTGTAAGTTAATGTTTGCATTTTACGAGACATGTTTATGTAAATGACTATATCATTGTCTTTCCTTGGTATACTATTTGATCTAAGAGAAACCACATAAACTACTAAACATCAGTTGTACATTTTGTACATTTTGTAGAATATGGCTTAAATAAAAGCAATCCATGTGGTATTCGGAAATAGCGGTGTTAGCTTGCTAATGTGATTGTTAATACATACTGATAAGGGAGATGCTATGGAAGCAACAAACACAACCAAGAGAATAACGTAGCAGACTCGGTTTTATAGAGACCGTCTGTTCATGAGAAGTAATGTGGAAGCAACACCTCTCGCGCCCACTAGCACCGGAATTCGCTGCAGCTCTGCACTTTTGCATATTAAACTAGTGTAGGTATAATCCGCATACTTATATGCTGATGTAAATAACGGTGGTGGGATGGGGGAGGGATTGACGCCATTTCATGATTTAAATGTATATTTATTTCAGGCAATTGTTTTTTTGGGGAAGAACTTAGACACGTTTTAGAATCCATTCAACATTCACCTGAAAGGAAATCTTTGATCCTCATGGAGAAGATCAAAGCCTTTAAACACAGAAATCGCCTTGTACGTGTTGGACTGGCATCGGATAGTAGAGACGTTGTTAGCGAGTTGGGAATATTTGGTGTTCACATCAGGTAAATGTACAACGAGTACATGTTTATGTAACCAGGTTACTGATAAGTGGTGAATAATCGAATGCAAACCGTGTGTCATCGACAGCTCAGTTTTGCAGAGAGGTAGCACCGTAAGTTAATGACCATTGGTTTGAGTCCCGGTCGAAGCATCATTTTTTTATCATATGTTATATTTAGGTAAGGTTTAGCTAGTTGAGAATATATCAGGATGACTAGGCAACTTTAAAAAACAAAATTAAACGTCAATGGCAATTTGAGTGTGGGGACTAATACCGTTGTGTATGATGTTTACTAAGTATGCTTGGACATCTCGGTTTGTTTACTCAGCTATACACGACTCATACGGTACGAATGGTTAGGTTCAACGTTCAGTACTGCAAATGGCAATTGTAGCGAGGTGTGTACGACTTCTTTAAAAAGTTTACAAAACTAGAACACGATATTAATATAATAGTTATTATAATAGTTGTTTTATTCTGATCATATTTACATGTATAGGTGGAGGTAGTGTAAACACTATATGATGTATGACATGGCTGGCTATGTTAGAATGTAAGCTTACATTTTGATGATAGTTCTTTTGGGTTTGTGATTCATAATATTACGGAATACGTCAAAACGTTGGTTGTTTATAAGGGACAGAAGGTAATTTAGATTTAACGTGCCCCATTATTTGTTTCTATATAACTTACGTAAATCGTTATTTGAGGTGTTACACTTTACATTACCTCTATGAACAGACTTAATAAAACCGAGTCTGCTGCTGTTATCTCTTGTTTGTGTTTGTTGCTTCAACTTTTAAGGGATCACCTTTTTAGTATTTATTGACATTCACACTAGCGTTCGTTTAGTGATGTGTGGCCGCTGTAAAAAGTCGCCCCGACTACAAATCAGTAGTTATTACTTACTGGTTCTTTGTGGCTTTAAAAAAGAATATCGCTTAAGCCGTGCTAGGAAGAGTGAGAGGTGTTGCACTTCACATTACCTTTCATGAACAGATTTAATAAAACCGAGTCTGCTACTTTTATCTCTTGTTTGTATTTGTTGCTTCTAAAGGAGCCTCTTTTTAGTTTGTATTAATAGTTTAAAGCAGTTGTTTGTACATATAGTTAATAGTTGATTATATTGCACCAATATTAAATTAAAGCTAAGGTAGCTCAAACGAAGACAAACTGAACAATTCACGTTTATAATATTTTATTTACTGATGATTATTTAAAAAAATTAACATTTCCAACGGGTTAGTATTGTGCCAGACCAATATCGGTGGGCGGAATTTTAAGAACTCAATGTTTTTTCATATCCCATACACCAGGTTTTGCTCTCTCACAACATACACCCGCTCTAAATATGTGTATGTCTTATCTGATATGATAAGTGTTTATAATTCATACTTTTTCGAGAGACTTGACACAATAAAATCAGTTCATCACGAACTTATGCAAAAATGTCGGAGGAGTGTAAAAGTCGTTACTTTGCACGTCATTCCGTCCGTCCCATGATTCCGTCCATCTGTCCGTCCGTCCCGTTATTCAGGTCCGGAACAGAGATTAGAATAAAACGGCAACCAATGATTGCCTTTTGTAATTGTGTAGTATATTAAGTTTTATTATTCTTTTCTGGAGCATAAATTAAGAACTACTGATTGGACTGATATGGGCTTTGACATAATGACAGAGGACAATACGAAGAATTGCAGAGCAAACTAACTATAGCTTCACTCAAAGACGAGTTATTGGCCTTTGTCATTTTTTCTTATAATTCTTGTCCGGCATATAAGCAGAGCACTACTAATGGGAGCGGACAGAAAGAACAGAGTGCAAGAAGCATAACTATATCTTCTTTCGAACTAGAGTCCTTAGCCTTTATTATGTTAGTACAACATGAAAACAACTAAAGTGACTATAATGAACCTATAAACAAGAGAGCACGTCCAAAACGCAAGAACCGACGTTCGTCCTTCTTTCCAGTTAGTCTTTGATATTTTATAATTTTAAGTATTGACCTGAGAATTACATATTAAACTATTACTAATAGGACTGACATTCTTCCTGACACAATGGTAACAGGAAATTAACGGACGCATTAAGCGCAAGAAGTGTTCTTCTGTTTTTAATTAAATTGGAATAATATGGTCGGAAATGCGGAGTACAACAACCATACTTTATCTTGAGTAAATACAGATTCATTCTGCTTTGTCAAGTTATATATATTATTTTAAAATAAAATGTTTTAATATCAGACATCTAATATATTGCCATTCTCTTTTCAATTCGTAATCAACAGTTTTGACATTTTTCTAAGAAAATCATTACCATATAGTAATACAGAGGTCCACATAAGTGTATTATTGTCGTACATCTTCCCTTCCAGATAGGACATTATTCACACAAAGCATTCATATCGGGAAGTATTCATCGCTTCTACCGAGGTTCATATGTGCTGTTGCTTTAAATAACATAATTAAATCAATATTTCCTTTTTGTTGTGCATACTTTCACGACTTCACAGTTAAAGGACGTGACGGCATATGGTGTCGCGGAGAGGTATTATTAGGAAACTGAATACCTCCTCCTGAATATAATTTGAAGACTGAGAATGTTAGATACTTGATTACAATCTTGAAGTATTTATTAAGCATTGAAATAAGCGTCTATATATTTTGTGACTTTTAACCTGCGTGCATATATATAATTGAAATAACAGTTTGATTTTTTTTCCGTCTTATTCTATCATAGGGTTCAATATATTATTGATACAATATAATCAACAGTTAATTATGTGCAAACAAATTACTTTATATTATTCTTATACTTAATATTACTATTAATGATTGGACAAATGCAAGTTATGAATAAAAACTAACGGGACGAGTTCTTTAAACATCAAGATTGCTATATACATGATACATACCTTTAAGAGTGCTTATATTAATTGGTATTGATGCAAATTGTGTATGATTGGCACGTGAAGAAGCGTCATATATGCAAACATATTTGGTTATTGATGAAGACACATACACTATGTATATTAATTGCAGTACTCCTACAGAAGAAGTAACGAACTTTCACTGTGGTTATCTACTCCGGACAAAGCCAGAAGAGGTAAACGAAGCAGGCCTATTCAGCGGACAGTCATGTCTCGATTCGCCATATCTTGTATAAATGTCACAAACTGTATATCACCTATATGCGAACACCAGGACGTTTCCACATCTGAATGAAATATGTGTGTGTAGATGAAAATACATACAACAACCATAGCTCTGTATATGTTTATAATTAAATCAAATTCTCAAACAGAAACCCATGGACACGTGGACATGTTCTGTCAACGATCATTCTAAAATTCAAACTCAAACTGTTAAAGTGTGTAAAGATTTAACATACATAACTGTCAAAATACATAATTGTGGAACCAGCTGCATGTTTATTTGCATGTTTATTTGTATTATTATACTGTTGAGCAGATTTTGTGAGCAGTTGAGGAAGTGTGGTTCTTCGAGAACATACCGGTGTTGATTAAAATGTTATTGACCAAATTAGATGCAGTTATCACGATGACTTCATATATGTTAGTATTATTGTAGTCTTATTGTGAACGCTAAGTCAATATTAAGTACCATATTTCCTATCCGACAAAAACTATTTTGTTTATGAGATTACATGCGGATAATCAAATGACCAACGTGCAATGTTTATCTTGTATTTGTATAGATTTTTATTTCAACGAATAAAGTTCTAGTATTTAAACAGCCATCTGTATTTAAATGGCAACTTCTGTCACGTGTGATATTGGGGTTTAGTTGTGAGACGTACGGATGAAGGCCAATCGCCTATAACATGTATATTTGCAAGGATTTCTATGAAGAGAGAGAGAGAGATGTTAAAGTGTACCGGAAGTAAATCAAATCCCATTTAGTCCAATGCACTATTGTACAAGCTTTCTAGTTAACCATTTTTCAAACTGAAGTTCAAACTAAGTTTCACTTACATAATTATTCTTAGTCATGAGACCTGCCTCTCTAGAAAACTGCTGAGAATAGTAGGGGTCATGTGGCATATAAGAAAATAAAATTCTGATCTTTGTTGACACCGTGAACAAACTTCATTTATTTGGCACCTCTTAAATGTGTTCTATTTTCACTTTTAAAACGTTCAAGTTGATAAATAAAATCATCATACAACCATGCAAATGGTTCTTATATTTCACAAACATGTCAATAAAGTCATTTCAGCTAGAAAAACAGGCCTTAAATACTCAGAAATGCCTTTTATCACAAAAAAAGTTAGGGATTATATATTTGGGAACTCCTTTCGATACACCAGGCGTGAATACCACAGTGATTTACTTCCTGTAGACCTTAACACTTCTAGTATGAGGCAGAGAGCAATTATTGTTAACCCAATGTTGCAGTTTAGGTATGAAACCACAAATTGCTTTCCTCGTTGAAACCAATGTTAAAATGTCACATATTAATGATTTGCTGCATATGGATAATGCAACAGTTTCTCGCTTGAAATATCACCAGAAATGGTGAATATGACATGTAAGAAAATTGGTGTTTGTTTACTAAAAATTGATAGTTTCTCACAAAGTGAAAGCATATATACGAAAGTTGGAAAGCATTCATAAATAATACATTAACATCAATGAATACACTTCTTATAGATACAACAACAAAATGGAATAGAAATATCAGTATCTTGATTTATTAATACAGATTACATGAAGATTTCAGTTTTTTTTTAAATTCTGCCATATGTTTTAGTTTATTCTATACTTTCTGCAAAATATTATTAATATGCAAAAACAATTTGATCGGATTTATTCAAATAATTGCTTGTATTATTTATGATTTTCAAATATTCATGTTATCTAGAAAAGACTAACTGGACTCCGAGATTTTTAAGAAATTAAAGAAATTAAAGTTACCATGTGTCGCTTTAAATATTCATGCGATTAATATAGTTTAAATGTATACAATATTTTACTCGTAGTTAACAGAAGTATCATTAGTATAACCCAAAATTATAAGGGCAAGTATCCAAACAATACTGTATTTAACACAGATGTGTTTCACATTAAATAACTTAAACATCTTACACACATTAAAAGGACACCTGACGATCTTGATGTGTTCGTTTTTTTTACATAACATCAATAATATTAATTATTAGAAGTGTTTAGAGCAAGTTGTCTTCGCATATTACTTACGGTTAATTATATTGCACCAATAATATATGTAAATTTATGGCAGAAATTAGAAAACGAAGAATTTATATTTACAATAATATTTAATTACATGCAAACAGTTTTACTGCGAAATAGAGAAGCTAATTTTAATGCTGAATAAAAACGTCGAGATTGTCGTGTGTCCCTTTAAGTTTAACATTTTAGAACTACACGTTGTCTTATTATTACAAGAGCATTACAAGAACAACATAACGTATTATCTCGTACTGTGATTGGAATAGGTTTGACCATGCATGAAACCAAATGGAACGTCTTCATATTAACATATAGATCTTCAGCGGAGTGCTCTATGAAAGCTTCGACTTTACGTCTGATTGAAACCATATGGAACGAAGTCATATTAACGTATATATCGGCAGCTGAGTGATATATGAAAGCTTGGATTTCCCATCTGTGTATCAACGACATGCGAGACATCATCAACATAAATATAAACATTTTAGCCGATGGCACGAGGATGAGGTGTGTCACCACGAACACCGCGAACATGTTAATGAAGTGTATGTGACCTACCGTTACCATAAATTCGTAAAAAATTTGCAAAAGTTTGTTATCGTAACCCTGATCTTCTTTCCAAATATAAAAGTAATTTAAGAACTCTTCTGCGACGAGGACTATCACAACCTGACTTCTATGGTGACGTGATTTACAAACATCGTAGGATCCTTGGTCATGATCACTTTCATACTACTTTTGTTAAACTTGTTAAAAGGTTTATCAAAAGAGGTTATGATCCTATCATTTTGCGCACTGCATGCTTGGTGGTGGACCCATTTACAGTTCGGCACTGTGCTTTCCGCTTTAATTGGGCGATGACCGGGCAGGCTGTAAACTCTATGATGAGTCCGAGGGTCCCGGGTTCGAGCGTCGGTCTGGCTGCACATTTTTCTAGCCCTGTAACATTTGGCGCCAAACAGTGGACAGTGGCGGAGTAAACTCCGATAAAACATTCAAAATTATTATCTGTACCCATGGAAATTCGAGGACGAATTTCAATCTGAAGGGGGAGTGTGTCACGACGGGTCATTGATATCTAACAGGTAGATTGATGTTGCATTGTCGGGCGAGTTAGCTCAGTCGGTAGAGCATCGTAATTGAACGGTAGTCCCAGGCTCCCGGGTTCGAGCCCCGGTCTGGCTATACATTTTTCTAGCCCTGTAACATTTGTCTACAATCTTGTCTTGTCGTACCCTCAATGGTTTGTTCACGTGTTGCTCTGGCTTCTGCCAAGTCACTGAGTACATTATTTGTGGTTTTCTAGGATATTGTTTTTTGTATTTATATATACACGAGCATCTTTGTGTTTTACTTATATAGCCTATAATGCTGCCTTTTGTTTAGACAATAGTTTATTTTGGGAATTTCTTTAGTTACACTGTCCCGTTTAATTAGGATTGGGATGCAGTAGGGTAAGTGTGCCTTTTTTGCCACTGACCGTTCCAAGGCGGTAGCCCTATTGTCAACCCTTTTGTGTTGGTGATGTGTTATTTGGCCTTTTATTCATCTTTAAAGTTGTTCTTTGTTTCTTTGTGCGTTTGTGGTTAACCGTCCTTGAATGTTACTTTTTCTGTTCCATTTTTTTATCTAATAGCTATGTGAACCTTATTGTTAGAGATTTCCTTATATTTTAGTAATGACATAAACGTGTATCGTTTCCTAATTTCTCTGGATTTGGATTTTATTGTTAGAGATTTTCTTTTGATATGATGTACGTTTATTTACACTGTCAGGATAATAGCGAGGTTGTGTACACCTAGAATTGATTTAAGCTAACCAGTGGGCCTTTTTGCCTACTGAACGTTCCAAATCGGTAATGATGTCTTCACCACGCTTTGTGTTGGGTTTTGTCCTTTTCATTGTATAGTTAATTTGTTCTTTGTTTATGGTGCTGTGCGGATTTACGTTGACATTTCGCTTGGGTGCTGTGATTTCAATAGGATCATTTTCTCATGTTTGTATTATCATTTTGTTACCTACGATTAAGTTCAAACTTGAATGTTTAATGACTTTTGCCATTGACAGGCGGATAGCCCAGATAGGATATATTAAACTACTGATTTTGTTCTAAGATAATAATAATGGCAACATCTGTCTATAGTATAATTTTGTAATTCCTATATAAGGATCGAGATCGTCATTGTTTATTCCATTGACTAAGGCATGTAACTCGTGGCTGTATTTGTTTTGTTGTTTAAAATGTGTTCTACCCCTTCTGTACAATTCTTTCGGATGTCAGTAGATATACATTACTAGTAGTGTGGATTGTCTGCCTCCTACCAGGGGCGTAGCTGACCTAACATCCATATATAGGCCCGACAAACTAGTTGTAGGTGTGTGTGTGTGGGGGGGGGGGGTGTCTGGGGGCATGCTCCCGAGTCTTTTTCTTATTGTCCTCAAACTCAGCTATGCAATTGTGCGTTTTGGCCAATATCTGACAGAGCACTTGTGTGGTATTTGAAGAAATATTTTTAACAAATGAGAGAATTTACATTCGACAAAGTTGAATAACCTACACCGTAAAATAAAATAAGAAACAAATGTTGAACCTCAAAACCCACCCCTCTGGCTTCACATTTTATTGCATTTTCGGAATATTTTCATTTTTTGATTGATGTATAGGCCCGGACCTATATGGCCTAATAGTAGCTACTCCTATGCCTATCAACCGGACGTAACATACCATTAAACAAGTATGAAATGAGAAATTGGGAAACCGTCGAACACGATATATACAAAAAATATTGCGATCTCTGTTTGATTAAGACTGTTCATGAACGGTAGTGTTAAGTGCTTGCTACCGTTCACGCCCTGTATCCCCGGGTTGAGAAGAAATCAATAGTTAAAATGCTAATAGTACCTAAATTTGAGCCATCCCGAAGATGGTATGCATATGACGGTGAACTTGGAACCTTCAATGAGGTGTTTTCACACGTATGGTCCCAGTTTCTAACTAAACGCTTTGCCTAAACGAGAAAGCAATGGGTTAAAAGCACCTAATGGAAATAGCTGGGAGCAGAGAATACGAAGCCTGCGTATCACAGGTAACAGTCAAAAGACTAAATGAAAAAGCAAGAAACATAACCTAAAGGTGATTAAACAATACTCACAACCTTTAAAAGCTGGAGTAGTGAACCATCTATTCGAAATTCAAGTAAGAAACCAAAAGTATTTGAGATTTGTACCACCAATATCTGTAAATATCGGGCTCAGCGATCTCCAAAGATCGGAATGAATAACAGTTCTGATTGCAAGCACATGGAGACGTTTTACCGTGATATAAACAAGTATGAAAAGAGAAATTTGAAAATCGTCGAACACGATTGTTGTAAGGGTTATGTAATTGACAAAAGTACGTCCTTTACAGGTTTTTTATATTTTATTATGGAACTAACAGCCTGGAATTATAAAGAAATAACATTATAACTTAATACTAAGAATGTACAAAGTAATTATTCCATCATTCCAGCGTGTCCACCGAAATACATCATTGGACAATTACATACAAATTAAATAAAAACAATACATTCCAGGCAATGGCCTCAATATAGTTGCTCTATATAGACAGGCAAGTAACTCTCTATTTAGGACAGTACAAACTATCAACAATAAGTTTACTCTTGTAGAGGCAGAACTTACTCCACTGACAGATGTGACAAAAGAGATATTAGAGAGTGCTTTTAGGCGGTACACTAATTAAAGAACGAGGGAGTTCAAAGTGCATGTGACTACCAAACTGGTTAGGTAACCTATGCACATCACACCACATTCATACATATATTATAAATATACATACAACATACATGTGCACTGAAAGTAGTTCAGAGTCCAGTCTAAATTGTCCACGTAAATACAAATTATACGGTTCAGTGGTTACTATAATTACATGAAATGTAGACTATATCTTTAAAGGTACAGGAGACATATTGGTATAAATAAACACCTGTTGAGATACTCCCTTCCTAAGGAGAAAAATGGTTCCAAACATTTTTAATCTGAAAATTGAACATTTATAGTAGTCGAGAAAAACTAATAGCTGAAATACATTAGATAATAGTTACATCAGACTATCCTGAAAGAGATACATTAAATTCAAATCCAACTGTAGCAGCTTTAACTAGTACTGGGATCGACTATGAACGAAAAAGGCATTGGTCAATGACCTCATTGGTCAATGGTCAATGACCTAGTTAAGAAAGTGGGTAAAGAGTGGTTGTAGAAAAACATAACGTTAGGAGGCCTATACGGACTTCCTAAAAAAACTGTCTCTTTGAAAAAATAAACAGTTCTTCGCCATTTTACAAATATTACTTGCTGAAAAGACAACCCCGCGCACATTAAATATGTTAAACATACAATACAACTACTTTCTTGATTTGTCCAGAAGAAAATACTGCGATAATGTATCAATGTAATCTGTCAATAAGAATACATTATAATACAGCAGTTGCATACTATAAAGTGTTGCTTACAGAATTTAATGACAAAAACAGCGTTTTCTGTTCAACTAGCTGTTGAATACAATAAAAAAAAACAATGATCAAAAACTAAAATCAGCGTTTTACGAAATAGACATATTATTAACAGTAGCACACCATCGGTTTAAATAAAACACTCGATAGTGTCCGGGTCTTTCACTTGAATGGGAATGTATACCCATCATAAACCCAAATCGAGTTGGGGCTTTTCGTTCTCGGACTGGTCTTTATATAGGATATAAGTGGTTCCACAGGCTTTCTACGGGTTTTGGGTTTAGACATACCCTTGCGGTCTTGCCTAGTCTGACATGGTACTGGGACTGGAAATGGGGCAATAAACTGCAATAACATATTGCGATGAAATTACGCTCTTTGCCTTGTCCATGTTCAAGTTTAACATTGTACAGTGGCATATCCTTATTGGGAATACTTATTATCAAATAAGGAGGTTCTTTCCAACGATCTGCCAATTTATGTTTTCCTTTATGACCGACAGATCTAACCAAATCTCTGTCTCCGACTTCAAGCCTAGACGCTGCAATGACCTTGCGGTCGTAGAGCACTTTGCCCTTTGCGGCCTTTTTACCAGCCTCTTCAGCCGCTAGTTTATAAGCAGACTGAAGGCGTTGCTGGAGCTTTTCAGCATAAGAATGCCGATCGGTATGACTGATCTGGGGTCCTGTACCAATATATGCATATATGGGAAGCCTGGGATGCCACCCAAACATCAAAACATGTGGGGAATAGCCTGTACTCTCCCTGGTCGCATTATGTGCCTGTACCAAGGGTCCTACATAGGTTTTCCAGTCAGCTTTCTGTTCAACCTCGAGAGTACCGAGCATTTTAAGTAGCGTTTGATTAAAACGTTCGCAAGACCCATTACCTTGAGGATGGTATGGCGAAGTTCGAATCTTTGATGTGCCGGCTATCTTACAAAGTTCTTGAATTAACTTACACTCGAAGTTTTTACCTTGATCACTGTTTAGTTTTTCAGGAAAGGAGTAAAACCTGAAGATATTGTCGTACAGTGCCTTGACAGTAGTCTGTGCCAGTTGATTTCTGTAGGGTACCGCCTGAGCATACCTGGTAAAATGATCAATAATAAGCAGGATATTTTCGTACCCGCCTTTAGACATTTCTAACGACAGAAATCAATGCAGACTAATTCCATACGTCTAGATGTTTGTATAGGGACCAGTTCACCTAACTGAATATGTGAATTTCTGCGTATAAAATGCCCACAATGCTCCACTCTGGCATTCACATCATTTTCCAAGCCATGCCAATAGAACCATTGCCTTGCAAGCCACAGCATCTTTTCTTTTCCCGGATGACCTACGTCGTCATGAACTCCTTTTAGGGCAAGAGCGCGAAAAGACTAACTGCCTGATAGACTGACCATCTTGAGAAGTGACTCTGTACAGAATGTTGTCTTCTATGCAGAGACGATTCAATTCTCTAAGGAATCGCTGTACATTGGGAAACTCTTGTCTGAGTTCCTTCATCCCTCGGTCGAAAACCACTATTAATTAGGTTAGACACCCTAGACACGACTGCGTCTTTTTTTTTCCAAATACCCAGTTGATTTGCTGTAAGCTTTCATACTGGATCATCTCCTCCTCGGCCGAAGAAGGGATGTTGCCAGTAGAAACACTTTCTGCTAATAGGATGTTGGCTGGTACAGCCACACATATGGCCTTAATAACCTCTGTGGAAACTGGGATCCGAGATAGTCCATCGGCATTCGCATTCAACTTTCCGGGCCTGTAAGACAGGGTAAAGTTGTAGTTTGCCAAAGCGGCTACCCAACGGTGACCGGTAGCATCAAGCTTCGCAGTGGTAAGCACATACGTCAGCGGGTTGTTGTCTGTAACGACATTAAAGGAATTTCCTTCTAGATAATCGTTAAATTTGTCGGTCACAGCCCAATTTAAGGCTAGAAATTCCAACTTATGGGCAGGGTATCTCTTCTCACTGGGTTTCAGCCCGCGACATGCATATGCGATTACTCTTTCCACTCCTTCTTGCTTTTGGTAAAGGACTGGGATGACTGCACCCAGTCCAATACATGAGCTATCTGTATGGAGGGTAAAGTGTAGTGAGTAATCTGCAAAGGCTAGTACTGGGGCAGTTGTCAACTTTTTAATCAATGTTGAAAAAGCTTGATGTTGGGACTTTGTTTCTTTATTTTCTTTGATCTGTTAACACCATTAGTGCGGTGGCCCTTAAGCAAGGTATTAAGAGGCTCTGCTATACTGGCATAAGATGCAATAAATTTGCGATAGTAGCCGGCAAATCCAAGGACGTAACTCCTTGACATTTTTCGGCACTGGCCAGTTTCTAATGGCAGAAACTCTTTTCGGGCTCAGTGTGTATTCTCTCTTTGGAAATGATATGTCCAAGTTAAGATATTGAGGGCATAACAAGCTCACACTTTGAGGGTTTAAACTTCAAATCATGTTCCAAGGCGGTAAACCTATTGTCAACCCTTTTGTGTTTGTGATGTCGTTTACTTTTATTATTACTTTTGCCTAGTTTGTTTCTGTGTTTTGTGGTTGACTGTCCTCCTTGAATGCTACTTTCTTTCCCTCTCCGATCTTTTTATATTTCTTTTGGGAAAGCTTAGAAAAAACTGCCTCTAGACGATTAATATGCTCATCGAACGTTTTCGAGAATATGAAAATGTCACCAAGGAAGACTAGTAGGTAGCCCATACATTTCTCTATCCATCTCTGAAAGGTGGCAGCAGCGTTTGTAAGACCAAAGCCAATAACCAAGATTACATACTGAAAAGGCAGAGAAAGGCTTATGGTCTTCCTCTTTATCAACGTTCCAGTAACCTGACCTGAGGTCCAGTCTACTGTACATGATTGAGCCAACCAGAGAGTCAACGAAATCATCGAACCTAGGAAGCATATAGGCATATTTCCTAGTTCTGAAGTTGAGAAATCTCCAGTCAATGCAATAGCGCAATGCCCCATCATTTTTCTTCTCCAATACCAAATTACTGGAGAAAGGACTGTCTGACTCTGATTACTTCAGCGGCCAACATTTCCTTAATATGTTGCTGTACTTCCTTATATAGACAGAGTGGTATCTTTCGATAAGGTTGTTTAAAATGGGTAGGATCTTCTAGGACTATTTTATGCTTAAGAAGATTAGTGCATCCTATATCGGTCGGATCTTTGGAAAATATATGGTTCCATTTGCCTAAAACTTGACGAACCCTGAGTAGTTGTTGACTACTGTTGTACACCTGTTGATAAATAAAAAAAATAAAATACTGCAGTCGCGGTTTGATTGAGACGGTAGTGAAAAGTGCTTGCTACCGTTCACGCCCTCTAGCCACGGTTTGAACAGAACTCAATATTTGAAATACAAATAGTTCATTTATTTGAGCCATCCAGAAGATGGTGCATATGACGGTGAACACGGAACATCCAATGAGTTATTTTCACACCATTCCATGGTCAACGGTTTATGGTCCTAGCCCACCAACCGAGTTTAGAAATACTCTAAACCTTGGAGAGGCTGTAGTTGTTCGGGAGATTTGGTAAATCAGTGTTACCATGTTGAGAACGTATTTGTTCTATGTAACTGCGTGAGTCATTTCATATTAACCGATGGTCTTATTGCGCTCTTCTCTAATTTAAAGTCTGGGTCAAAATATTTATCAGATAATACCAGTTTTCCAAACGGGGTTGAACTACAGCGAATATTGGACTTACTTTTGTCGAGATGTATCGAAGGAATTAGTTTCATAAGTGCTTCGGTGAGAGTTCAATATCAAGCTTTCTCACTTCGAGATGGAAGAAATACAATATTTACAAGAAAACAACACATCTCGTGTTTAAACAGTAAAACTAAATACAATGTGCAGTCCTCTAGCGCCGGCTTAATTCTTCTTTAAATCCAAAGATTGAGTTTGATGATCGCAAAAGATCATAAGTACATAACACTAAGTTATAAATATATAACATTGAGTGTCAGACTTCAAATAGAGCAGAAACATACAGAAATAGTACAATGTTTAAAGGCAGTAACTAGCCAAATAACGGCAAAATTACATTACAAAATCGTTTATCCAGGTGTTCAGGATATATAATAATGTATAGGTGTTGATTAAAAGTATAAGTTACAGGTTCTTAAAAAACACGCGATTGAATATGTGTAAAATGAATGTTGAAGTGGTAACGCTCCAGTTTTAGGGTTTGGCCTGGCTGTTTAAATCCGTTTATATTGCATCTATATAATGTGAATTCTCAGAATATGTAATTTATATGTACACCTCATCCTCAGTAGGTTTAGAAATGGTGTTCATCTGATGCAAAATGTGCCTGTTGATGGCGGGATAGGGACTTTAAACGGAAGCCACACATTGTATGCGTATACTTCAACATATATATCTCGGACAACGTATCTTGATGTACAAACACATCCATGAAACATACTTGGTATTAAAGGGACGGGAGGCGATCTGGAGGAATTATGGGTGTGATTCCAAGCACTGTGTACACCAGCATAATGAGTTTCAGTTACATATTTAGTGTACATATGTTAGTCTAAACTCCATAACATAGTCTATTTAACTTTTGTTAATGATATAGTTCGGTCGGAAAACTTCGATGTGTCGTCTACCTTTGGAGCATACTAATATTAATTAATATGGTGCTTTTAGTCTATAATACTTTCCTGGTTTGTGATCTAACTATAATTTTAATTAATAGTATGTACAACTGCTAACTATATGAACTCCAGATCAATTATTCTTGATGATTTAACAACAAAACTACACGAAGTCGTCGTGTTTTCCAGTCCATACTTTTTCATCAATAATAATTCAACCGAGCTTAATATGCGGCTTACTTAATGCTTGTTCACATTTCATATGAAACGGGAGCATATATTTATGGGTTTCTCTTGTATTTGTATTGGCACCACTTAGTCTTTCAGGTCACCTCCAGTCTCTTAAAGTAAAATAATGTATCTTGTTCTCTTGGTTTCAAATTCTTACATAAAGTTGATGTTGGAAACAAATAGTTAAGCCTGCGTAGTAAGTGTGAGAAAAAAGAGTCTCCCTATGTCTTCGGTGACATAGGTTCTGTATAACGTGTTCGAATGCTAGAACGACAGCTAGATTGAATACGCAGAAGCAGTTTAATTTAGAATTCAATGTTCGAAAGACACAATTTCACAGCGGCGACGCTTATTTACAACGCGTAGTGTTTCGTTTTCGTTTTTAAAAACTCGACTGAAACACTAAAATGTTGAAATGCGAAAGTGTTAACAAGTTAATTAAATGAGACTGATACACTCGGCTGACATGTTCTCATAACGGAAAAGGTCATAGCTTAGTATTGGACCTCCGTGCTACAGTCGTATAAAGATGTTGGCGCCACGGCTGATTCCTCGTCAAAAGATTAAAATACAGATGATGGTTATATCAGCGCTTTAATGTAGATAAACTATAGTCAGAAAAAAGTCGGCTAAACTACATTGCAAAACGTTGATTTAATCCTCCGTTTTCCTCAGCATCATAGTTTCAACGGTAACAATGGTTACATGTGAAAATTGAAAGCCTACGTGATTATTAATTACAGGTACATCAGTTACATGCGAGTTACACATCGGTTACGTTCAGTTACGCCCCAAAATGATGTGTAAACTTGATTTAATCCTCCGTTTTCCTCAACATCATAGTTTCAACGGTTACAATGGTTACATGTGAAAATATAAAGCCTACGTGTGTATTGGTGACAGGTACATCAGTTACATGCTAGTTACACATCGGTAACATTCAGTTACGCCGCAAAGAGATATATAAACTTCGTATTATTCAGATTTTCTTTAAAATCATAGTTTCAACGGTTACAATGGTTACATGTGAAAATTTAAAGCCTACGTGATTATTAATTACAGGTACATCAGTTACATGCGAGTTACACATTATAATAAAGTAACCATTGTAACCACGTTTTGAAGAAACTGCAGGTAAAATAGGAACTTTACATGTATCCCTGTGTAACCATAGTGTAACCATAGTGTAACTGTTATGTTACTGATGTACCTAGTCTAGAAAAAAGGACAATGTTTCGAATTATCAAATGTAGCCTCAAGGTATCATCTGTAACCAGAATAAGATAAGCACATAGATATACGCATATATATTCTTTACTCAATGTAACTAAGGTGTAACTGGATTGTAACTTATGTACCGAGCCACTGTTAAAACTTCTTTTTATAACAAAAGCAACCATTGTAACCACGTTTTGAAGAGAATGCACGTTAAATAGCAACAATTCATATATCGCTGTGTAACTGTAGTGTAACTGTTATGTAACTGATGTAACTACTCTAGAAAAAAAAGTCATTTTCTTACAATTCACTTTAAAAACTGCCTTTTATAATAAAGTAACCTTCTTTACAACTGCCAGTTGATATGTAACCATCGTAACTGTTTCATGTTAGCGTCCTTAAAATATGCGCCAGTTTCGTGCTCTAGGTGTAGATTCTGTATCGGTATCTATATATAAATCAAGGTAGGAGCGTGACGCTGTCAGTTCAAATTGTTGAAAATTTGCCTGATAACACTGTGATTTATTTTATTCCAGTTACTAGATGTTTTAAAGAATACATACTGATACGGAAGATCCTTTCGAAACAACAAACACAACCAACTATATTGTGTATTATTGCTTGTATTTTCTTGATTCCCTCCAGATAGATTCGAGATAAGATTTATGGATGTGTTGCGGATGACATACCGATAATAAGAACTTACGCATTATTCCACTAATTCATAAAAATTAAATCGTGTTTCTTATTTTTTAAAACAGAATTCTTGTTGAATTGTCATAACTATCCGTTAACATGCGTAGGCCTCCTCCAATCCAGTCTGTTATATATAATTAAAACACCATCATGTTTAACGTTACTGAAGGCACCAGATGTGTGAATAAGTACTGATAAAGGTGATCCTTTGAGAGCAACTTACACAATTAAGATAATAAAGCAGCAGTCTCGGTTTTATTGAGTCTGTTCATGAGAAGTAATGAAAGTGAACTTGTTCGTATTGTATTTCGATTGATAAGAGACCGTCTTAGCTCAATGTTATCGTGATATGGTGCGTTGTCCATCGTCCGTCGTCCATCGTCCCTGTCCATCGTCGTCATCGTTCTTCTGCTAAAGTTTGTTTACGCTATCAGTTTAGTTAAATGATTACCATTTTAACTTAATTTTACGGTTTATTCAACATGTATTTAATCTTGGATAGATCGACAATGAGCAAATTTGAGATGCGATTCGGAGTTTTCGCCCTTGATTACGTCAAAAACTGGGAGAATGGAAAGTGTATGGCTTTCTCAATTTCAACAAATTTGATACAGTTTGTAACAATACCTTGTTCTACGAGTTCGACAGTGAGCACAATCGACACATGCCTGTCGAAGGGTTTGTCCTTGATTATGTAAAAGAAAGGTTTTAGTGTACTAACATGATGACTTTATTAATGGCTGCTCATTTCAACTAAATTGGAATTTGGTAGACCCATGCATTACGGAGATTTTGTCAAAAAACATTATGGTTTCCCATTTTTACACATTTTCGGAAGAGTTCGACAATGTGCAACATCCAGGTTTTCGATACAAAATAGTTGTCCCTGATTATTGCAAACAAAAATAAACAACAAAAAACAAAAAAAATCAGATAGTATGGCTATCACTTCTGTATAGCTTCTGAATTTCTCCACATTTGATCAGCAGATGTAATTCAAAATGATCGTTAAGGTCAATTCCAGTGGATGAGTGACCTTCCATCCCGAGCTGATGGAAATATTGGACACAATATCATCAATAGTCGGCATGTTGCACATCAATAACAAGTCAACATCCTGGGTGGATGGAGATATTGGGACACAATATCATCAATAGTCGACATGTTGCACATCAGTAACATTCAACATCCTGAGTTGATGGAGATATTGGGACACAATATCATCAATAGTCGACATGATGGAGATATTGGGATACGATATCATCAAAAGTCGGCATGTTGCACAGCAATAACAAGTCAACATCCTGAGTAGATGGAGATATTGGGACACAATATCATCATTAGTCGGCATGTTGCATATCAATAACAAGTCAACATCCTGAGTTGATGGAGATATTGGGACACAATATCATCATTAGTCGGTATGTTGCACATCAATAACAAGTCAACATCCTGAGTTGATGGAGATATTGGGACACAATATCATCAATAGTCGACATGTTGCACATCAGTAACATTCAACATCCTGAGTTGATGGAGATATTGGAACATAATATCATCATTAGTCGGTATGTTGCGCATCAATAACAAGTCAACATCCTGAGTCGATGGAGATATTGGAACATAATATCATCATTAGTCGGCATGTTGCGCATCAATAAAAAGTCAATATCCTGAGTTGATGGAGATATTGGGACACAATATCATCAATAGTCGACATGTTGCACATCAATAATAAGTCAACATCCTGAGTTGATGGAGATATTGGGACACAACATCATCATTAGTCGGCATGTTGCACATCAACAACAAGTCAACATCCGGAGATGATGGAGATATTGGGACAAAATATCATCAAAAGTCGACATGTTGCACATCAATAACAAGTCAACATCCTGAGTTGATGGAGATATTGGGACACAATATCATCAATAGTCGACATGTTGCACATCAGTAACATTCAACATCCTGAGTTGATGGAGATATTGGAACATAATATCATCATTAGTCGGCATGTTGCGCATCAATAACAAGTCAATATCCTGAGTTGATGGAGATATTGGGACACAATATCATGAATAGTCGACATGTTGCACAGCAATAACAAGTCAACATCGTGAGTTGATGGAGATATTTGGACACAACATCATCATTAGTCGGCATGTTGCACATCAACAACAAGTCAATATCCTGAGTTGATGGAGATATTGGGACACAATATCATCAATAATCGACATGTTGCACAGCAATAACAAGTCCATATCCTGAGTTGATGGAGATATTGGGACACAATATCATCAATAGTCGACATGTTGCACAGCAATAACAAGTCAACAGCTTGAGTTGATGGAGATATTGGGACACAATATCATCAATAGACGGCAAGTTGCACATCAATAAAAAGTCAACATCAGCTGATGGAGATATTGGGACACAATATCATAATAACTCGGCATATAGCACATCAATAACAAGTCAACATCCTGAGTTGATGGAGATACTGGGACACAATATCATCAATAGTCGGCATGTTACACATCAATAACAAGTCAATATCCTGAGTTGATGGAGATATTGGGACACAATATAATCAATAGTCGACATGTTGCACAGCAATAACATGTAAACATCCTGAGCTGATGGAGATACTGGGACACAATATCATCAATAGTCGGCATGTTGCACAACAATAACAAGTCAACATCCTGAGTTGATGGAGATATTGGGACACAATATCATCAATAGTCGACATTTTGCACAGCAATAACAAGTCAACTTCCTGAGTTGATGGAGATATTTGACACAATATCATCAATAGTCGACATTTTGCACAGCAATAACAAGTCAACATCCTGTGTTGATGCAGATATTGGGACACAATATCATCAATAGTCGACATGTTGCACAGCAGTAACAAGTCAACATCGTGAGTTGATGGAGATATTGGGACACAATATCATCATTAGTCGGCATGTTGCACATCAATAACAAGTCAACATCCTGAGTTGATGGAGATATTGGGACACAATATTATCAATAGTCGACATGTTGCACAGCATTAACAAGTCAACATCCTGAGTTGATGGAGATACTGGGACACAATATCATCAATAGTCGGCATGTTACACATCAATAACAAGTCAATATCCTGAGTTGATGGAGATATTGGGACACAATATAATCAATAGTCGACATGTTGCACAGCAATAACAAGTAAACATCCTGAGTTGATGGAAATACTGGAACACAATATCATCAATAGTCGGCATGTTGCACAACAATAACAAGTCAACATCCTGAGTTGATGGAGATATTGGAAGACAAAATCATCAATAGTCGACATTTTGCACAGCAATAACAAGTCAACTTCCTGAGTTGATGGAGATATTTGACACAATATCATCAATAGTCGACATTTTGCACAGCAATAACAAGTCAACATCCTGTGTTGATGCAGATATTGGGACACAATATCATCAATAGTCGACATGTTGCACAGCAGTAACAAGTCAACATCGTGAGTTGATGGAGATATTGGGACACAATATCATCATTAGTCGGCATGTTGCACATCAATAACAAGTCAACATCCTGAGTTGATGGAGATATTGGGACACAATATTATCAATAGTCGACATGTTGCACAGCATTAACAAGTCAACATCCTGAGTTGATGGAGATATTGGAACATAATATCATCATTAGTCGGTAAGTTGCACATCAATAACAAGTCAACATCCTGAGTTGATGTAGATATTGGGACACACTATCATCCATAGTCGGCATGTTGCACATCAACAACAAGTCAACATCCTTATTTGATGGAGATATTGGGACAAAATGTCATCAATAGTCGACATGTTGCAATTCAATAACAAGTCACCATCCTGAGTTGATGGAGATATTGGGACACAATATCTTCATTAGTCGGCATGTTGCACATCAATAACAAGTCAATATCCTGAGTTGATGGAGATATTGGGACACAATATCATCAAAAGTCGACATGTTGCACAGCAATAACAAGTCAACATCCTGAGTTGATGGAGATATTGGGACACAATATCATCAATAGTCGACATGTTGCACAGCAATAACAAGTCATCATCCTGAGTTGATGGAGATATTGGGACAAAATATCATCATTAGTCGGCATGTTGCACATCAATAACAAGTCAACATACTGAGTTGATGGAGATATTGGGACACAATATCAATCAATAGTCGACATTTTGCACAGTAATAACAAGTCAACATCCTGAGTTGATGGAGATATTGGGACACAATATCATCGATAGTCGACATGTTGTACAGCAATAACAAGTCAACATCCTGAGTTGATGGAGATATTGGGACACAATATCATCGATAGTCGACATGTTGTACTGCAATAACAAGTCAACATCCTGAGTTGATGGAGATATTGGGACACAATATCATCAATAGTCGACATGTTGCACAGCAATAACAAGTCAACATCCTGAGTTGATGGAGATATTGGGACACAATATCAATCAATAGTCGACATTTTGCACAGTAATAACAAGTCAACATCCTGAGTTGATGGAGATATTGGGACACAATATCATCGATAGTCGACATGTTGTACAGCAATAACAAGTCAACATCCTGAGTTGATGGAGATATTGGGACAAAATATCATCATTAGTCGGCATATTGCACATCAATAACAAGTCAACATCCTGAGTTGATGGAGATATTGGGACACAATATCATCGATAGTCGACATTTTGCACAGCAATAACAAGTCAACTTCCTGAGTTGATGGAGATATTGGGACACAATATCATCAATAGTCGACATTTTGCACAGCAATAACAAGTCAACATCCTGTGTTGATGCAGATATTGGGACACAATATCATCAATAGACGGCAAGTTGCTCATCAATAAAAAGTCAACATCCTCAGTTGATGGAGATATTGGGACACAATATCATAATAACTCGGCATATAGCACATCAATAACAAGTCAGCATCCTGAGTTGATGGAGATACTGGGACACAATATCATCAATAGTCGGCATGTTGCACATCAATAACAAGTCAATATCCTGAGTTGATGGAGATATTGGGACACAATATAATCAATAGTCGACATGTTGCACAGCAATAACAAGTAAACATCCTGAGTTGATGGAGATACTGGGACACAATATCATCAATAGTCGGCATATTGCACAACAATAACAAGTCAACATCCTGAGGTGATGGAGATATTGGGACACAATATCATCAATAGTCGACATTTTGCACCGCAATAACAAGTCAACTTCCTGAGTTGATGGAGATATTGGGACACAATATCATCAATAGTCGACATTTTGCACAGCAATAACAAGTCAACATCCTGTGTTGATGCAGATATTGGGACACAATATCATCAATAGTCGACATGTTGCACAGCAATAACAAGTCAACATCGTGAGTTGATGGAGATATTGGGACACAATATCATCATAAGTTGTCATGTTGCACATCAATAACAAGTCAACATCCTCAGTTGATGGAGATATTGGAACAAAATATCATCATTAGTCGGTAAGTTGCACATCAATAACAAGTCAACATCCTGAGTTGATGTAGATATTGGGACACAATATCATCCACAGTCGGCATGTTGCACATCAACAACAAGTCAACATCCTTATTTGATGGAGATATTGGGACAAAATGTCATCAAAAGTCGACATGTTGCACATCAATAACAAGTCAACATCCTGAGTTGATGGAGATATTGGACACAATATCTTCATTAGTCGGCATGTTGCACATCAATAACGAGCCAATATCCTGAGTTGATGGAGATATTGGGACACAATATCATCAATAGTCGACATGTTGCACAGCAATAACAAGTCAACATCCTCAGTTGATGGAGATATTGGAACAAAATATAATCATTAGTCGGTAAGTTGCACATCAATAACAAGTCAACATCCTGAGTTGATGTAGATATTGGGACACAATATCATCCACAGTCGGCATGTTGCACATCAACAACAAGTCAACATCCTTATTTGATGGAGATATTGGGACAAAATGTCATCAAAAGTCGACATGTTGCACATCAATAACAAGTCAACATCCTGAGTTGATGGAGATATTGGACACAATATCTTCATTAGTCGGCATGTTGCACATCAATAACGAGCCAATATCCTGAGTTGATGGAGATATTGGGACACAATATCATCAAAAGTCGACATGTTGCACAGCAATAACAAGTCAACATCCTGAGTTGATGGAGATATTGGGACACAATATCAATCAATAGTCGACATTTTGCACAGTAATAACAAGTCAACATCCTGAGTTGATGGAGATATTGGGACACAATATCATCGATAGTCGACATGTTGTACAGCAATAACAAGTCAACATCCTGAGTTGATGGAGATATTGGGACAAAATATCCTCATTAGTCGGCATATTGCACATCAATAACAAGTCAACATCCTGAGTTGATGGAGATATTGGGACACAATATCATCGATAGTCGACATTTTGCACAGCAATAACAAGTCAACTTCCTGAGTTGATGGAGATATTGGGACACAATATCATCAATAGTCGACATTTTGCACAGCAATAACAAGTCAACATCCTGTGTTGATGCAGATATTGGGACACAATATCATCAATAGTCGACATGTTGCACAGCAATAACAAGACAACATCGTGAGTTGATGGAGATATTGGGACACAACATCATCATTAGTCGGCATGTTGCACATCAACAACAAGTCAATATCCTGAGTTGATGGAGATATTGGGACACAATATCATCAATTATCGACATGGTGCACAGCAATAACAAGTCCATATCCTGAGTTGATGGAGATATTGGGACACAATATCATCAAAAGTCGACATGTTGCACAGCAATAACAAGTCAACAGCTTGAGTTGATGGAGATATTGGGACACAATATCATCAATAGACGGCAAGTTGCACATCAATAAAAAGTCAACATCCTCAGTTGATGGAGATATTGGGACACAATATCATAATAACTCGGCATATAGCACATCAATAACAAGTCAGCATCCTGAGTTGATGGAGATACTGGGACACAATATCATCAATAGTCGGCATGTTGCACATCAATAACAAGTCAATATCCTGAGTTGATGGAGATATTGGGACACAATATAATCAATAGTCGACATGTTGCACAGCAATAACAAGTAAACATCCTGAGTTGATGGAGATACTGGGACACAATATCATCAATAGTCGGCATATTGCACAACAATAACAAGTCAACATCCTGAGGTGATGGAGATATTGGGACACAATATCATCAATAGTCGACATTTTGCACAGCAATAACAAGTCAACTTCCTGAGTTGATGGAGATATTGGGACACAATATCATCAATAGTCGACATTTTGCACAGCAATAACAAGTCAACATCCTGTGTTGATGCAGATATTGGGACACAATATCATCAATAGTCGACATGTTGCACAGCAATAACAAGTCAACATCGTGAGTTGATGGAGATATTGGGACACAATATCATCATAAGTTGTCATGTTGCACATCAATAACAAGTCAACATCCTGGGTTGATGGAGATATTGGGACACAATATCATCAATAGTCGACATGTTGCACAGCAATAACAAGTCAACATCTTGAGTTGATGGAGATATTGGAACAAAATATCATCATTAGTCGGTAAGTTGTACATCAATAACAAGTCAACATCCTGAGTTGATGTAGATATTGGGACACAATATCATCCACAGTCGGCATGTTGCACATCAACAACAAGTCAACATCCTTATTTGATGGAGATATTGGGACAAAATGTCATCAAAAGTCGACATGTTGCACATCAATAACAAGTCAACATCCTGAGTTGATGGAGATATTGGACACAATATCTTCATTAGTCGGCATGTTGCACATCAATAACGAGCCAATATCCTGAGTTGATGGAGATATTGGGACACAATATCATCAAAAGTCGACATGTTGCACAGCAATAACAAGTCAACATTCTGAGTTGATGGAGATATTGGGACACAAAATCATCAATAGTCGACATGTTGCACAGCAATAACAAGTCAACATCCTGAGTTGATGGAGATATTGGGACAAAATATCATCATTAGTCGGCATGTTGCACATCAATAACAAGTCAACATCCTGAGTTGATGGAGATATTGGGACACAATATCATCAATAGTCGACATGTTGCACAGCAATAACAAGTCAACATCCTGAGTTGATGGAGATATTGGGAAACAATATCAATCAATAGTCGACATTTTGCACAGCAATAACAAGTCAACATCCTGAGTTGATGGAGATATTGGGACACAATATCATCGATAGTCGACATGTTGTACAGCAATAACAAGTCAACATCCTGAGTTGATGGAGATATTGGGACAAAATATCATCATTAGTCGGCATGTTGCACATCAATAACAAGTCAACATCCTGAGTTGATGGAGATATTGGGACACAATATCATCGATAGTCGACATGTTGCACAGCAATAACAAGTCAACATCCTGAGTTGATGGAGATATTGGGACACAGTATCATCAAAAGTCGACATTTTGCACAGCAATAACAAGTCAACTTCCTGAGTTGATGGAGATATTGGGACACAATATCATCAATAGTCGACATTTTGCACAGCAATAACAAGTCAACATCCTGTGTTGATGCAGATATTGGGACACAATATCATCAATAGTCGACATGTTGCACAGCAATAACAAGTCAACATCGTGAGTTGATGGAGATATTGGGACACACTATCATCATTAGTCGGCATGTTGCACATCAATAACAAGTCAACATCCTGAGTTGATGGAAATATTGGGACACAATATTATCAATAATCGACATGTTGCACAGCTATAACAAGTCAACATCCTGTGTTGATGGAGATATTGTGACACAATATCATCATTAGTTGGGATGTTGAACATCAAAAACAAGTCAACATCCTGATTTGATGTAGATATTGGAACATAATAGCATCATTAGTCGGCATGTTGCACATCAATAACAAGTCAACATCCTGAGTTGATGGAGATATTAGTATATCATATCATCCATAGTCGGTATGTAGCACATCAACAGCAAGTCAGCATCCTGAGTTGAAGGAGATATTGGGACAAATATCATCAATAGTCCACATGTTGCACATCAATAATAAGTCAACATCCTGAGTGGATGGAGATATTGGGACACAATATCATCAATAGTCGGCATGTTGCACATCAATAACAAGTGAACATACTGAGTTGATGGAGATATTGGGACACAATATCATCAATAGTTGACATGTTGCACATCAATAATAAGTCAATATCCTGAGTGGATGGAGATATTGGGACACAATATCATCAATAATCGGCATGTTGCACATCAATAACAAGTGAACATACTGAGTTGATGGAGATATTGGGACAAAATATCATCAATAGTCGACATTTTGCACAGCAATAACAAGTCAACACCCTGAGTTGAAGGAGATATTGGGACAAATATCATCAATAGTCCACATGTTGCACATCAATAATAAGTCAACATCCTGAGGTGATGGAGATATTGGGACACAATATCATCATTATTCGGCATGTTGCACATCAACTACAAGTCAATATCCTGAGTTGATGGAGATATTGGGACAAAATATCGTCCATAGTCGACATGATGCACATCAATAAGAAGTCAACATCCCGAGTGGATGGAGATATTGGGATACAATATTATCCATAGTCGGCAAGTTGCACATCAACAACAAGTCAATATCCTGAGTTTATGGAGATATTCGGACAAAATATCATCATTAGTCGGCATGTTGCACATCAATAACAAGTCCAAATCCTGAGTGAATGGAGATATTGGGACACAATATCATCAATAGTCGGCATGTTGCACATCAATAACAAGTCAACATCCTGAGTTGATGGAGATATTGGGACACAATATCATCATTAGTCGGCATGTTGCACATCAATAACAAGTCCAAATCCTGAGTGAATGGAGATATTGGGACACAATATCATCAATAGTCGGCATGTTGCACATCAATAACAAGTCAACATCCTGAGTTGATGGAGATATTGGGACACAATATCATCAATAGTCGGCATGTTGCACATCAATAACAAGTCAAAATCCGGAGTTGATGGAGATATTTGAACATAATGTCATCATTAGTTGGCATTTTGCACATCAATACCAAGTCAACATCCTGAGTTGATGGAGATATTGGGACACAATATTATCAATAGTCGACATGTTGCACAGCAATAACAAGTCAACATCCTGAGTTGATGGAGATATTGGGACACAATATCATCATAAGTCGGCATGTTGCACATCAATAACTAGTCAACATCCTGAGTTAATGGCGATATTGGGACACAATATCATCATTAGTTGAGATGTTGTACATCAAAAACAAGTCAACATCGTGATTTGATGTAGATATTGGAACTTAATATCATCTTTAGTCGGCATGTTGCACATCAATAACAAATCAACATTCTGAGTTGATGGAGATATTGGGACACAATATCATCAATAGTTGACATGTTGCACATCAATAACAAGTCAACATCCTGAGGTGATGGATATATTGGAACATAATATCATCCTTAGTCGGCAAATTGCACATCAATAACAAGTCAACATCCTGAGTTGATAGAGATATTTGGACACAATATCAATAATAGTTGGCATGTTGCACATCAACAACAAGTCAACATCCTGAGTTGATGGAGATATTGGGACACAATATCATCATTAGTTGGGATGTTGTACATCAAAAACAAGTCAACATCGTGATTTGATGTAGATATTAGAATATCATATCATCATTAGTCGGCATGTTGCACATCAATAACAAGTCAACATCCTGAGTTGATGGAGATATTGGGACACAATATCATCATTAGTCGGCATGTTGCACATCAACAACAAGTCAACATCCTGAGTTGATGGAGATATTGGGACACACTATCATCATTAGTCGGCATGTTGCACATCAACAACAAGTCAACATCCTGAGTTGATGGCGATATTGGGACACAATATCATCAATAGTTGACATGTTGCACATCAATAACAAGTCAACATCCTGAGGTGATGGATATATTGGAACATAATATCATCCTTAGTCGGCAAATTGCACATCAATAACAAGTCAACATCCTGAGTTGATAGAGATATTTGGACACAATATCAATAATAGTTGGCATGTTGCACATCAACAACAAGTCATCACCCTGAGTTGATGGAGATATTGGGACACAATATCATCATTAGTCGGTATGTTGCACATCAATAACAAGTCAACATCCTGATTTGATGAAGATATTGGGACACAATATCATCATTAGTCGGCACTTTGCACATCAATAACTAGACAAATTCTAATATTTTCGTATTTTTATATCATATTCAGAGATTGCATATCGAGGCTTACAAGCAAATCTATACAAAGTGCATCCTTAGTAAATTATACAAGAGAAGCAAAACACATTTTAAAACAAATATGCGGATAGTTTGTAGCCATACATAAACATATACGTATTAGAGTGTACAATGTAATTGTACAAGATTTTTATATTCTTAGAGAACTGCATACTATAAGGCATGTTTGTTTCTGCCTTTTATAGATACAATACAAACCTATCAGTTAATGCATTAAACATTTTTTGGTAAAAGTGTCATTTAACATTGTTTCACATTCAAGTGGAAATAAAAGTCGAACAGGAAATGCAGCATTCAAAGACCACAGCCAACCACAAACACGCACAGAAACAATGACAACTAAAACTATCAATTAAGGTGAGGAATATTCCCGCCTTTTTGCTCTTGCCGAATGCAGAATCGAAAAAAACATTAATGCAACATCATATCATCACCTGAGAATTGTATGTTAGGTGTAATAACAATCCATGAAAAGTCTTAAAGTGAAAGCCACATGAAGTTCATTCGTCCCTGTAGATATGCAAGTATTATAAATGTGTTACGCGACGGAACTCGAAGGGATGCGACCGCACAAACATGTCTGACGGGACGGTCATAAGGTCATCAGTTGTTATGAGTATATGTACTTTGGGAACAATCCATTCAAAAATGTTTGAGATATGTAAGTATTTAAACATGTGTTACGAGATGGGACGCGATGGGACAAACATGTTTAACGGAACGCGACGCGACGTGACGCGACGTTGGGGACAACGTGATTCCTAAATAGCCCTCAATTCACAACTACAAAGATTAATAAAAGTCAAGATATGACGTCACAAACATAAAAGGGTTGACAAACATAGGGCTACCACCTTGGAACGGTCAGTGGCAAAATGAGACCACTGGGGATTTAAATCAGGTTATAGGGTGCACCAAACCTCACTCTTACCATACCGTCTTCCCAATAAAACGGGACAGTGTTACTAAAGATATCACCGCCAGGTTATATTCTATAACAAATAAGGCATCATTAATAGGAAATATAAGTAAAACAAGCACATGATCATTGTATATATAATATATAAAAATCAAAAGCATAGAAATCCACAAATCGTGTACTCAATGACTTGGCAGAAGCAAGATCAACAACAGAATAAACCGTTAATGGTACGACAAGACAAGATTTAAGACAAAGATCAAACGCTTCCGTCCTATGAGGATTTAGATAGACGTTATCATAGTATCGACAATCCGTCCGGTCATCACACAATCAAAGAGGAAAGCATAGTGGCGAACTGTAAATGGGTCAACCATTAAACATGCTTTGCAAAAATGATAGGGTCAAAAGCTCGTTGGATAAACACTTTAACAAGTTTTATGAAGATTGTATGAAAGTGATTATGACCAATTAAATTGCATCACCATAGAAATCAGGTTGTGATAATCCTTGTCGCAGAAAAGTTCTTAAATTATTTTTATATTTTAGAATTAGATCAGGGTTTCGATATTCAATTTTGCAAATGTTTATCGAAGGTTATGGTAACCTAAGCCCTGCTGGCGGAGTTTCTAGTTATAGGAATATTTCTAATATTAAAGTCCTTAACACGACTACAAACTCTAGAAAAACGAATAAGATGAGAAACATATACACCATAAGAAGAAGTAGCTCGGGGGAACATCCCAATCTAAGCATCCCCATCCCCATCAATATCAAAATTAAAAGCATCTATCTTGTCATAGATTTTACTAATTATTTCGCCATTTTCAGTAGAGAGATGTAAATCAAAAAAAGAAGCGACACTATCAGAAATGTCAGCTATGTTGAGTTGACGTTCTTTAGGATAGATAGTATTTTTTTATTTTTTTTTTATATAAAACTTTATTCAATTATATACAATACAATCAATGATGTTTCAAACATATATATAACAACATGTTGCATACATATCAACTTGCATTTTATCTATCTATCAGTTTGTCTTTCTTTCTGCTTTCTTTCCTGTCATTTTCTTTCTTTCATTCTTTAAGATGAGATCCGCCATCTAGTTGTGTAAGGAATACTGATTACCTCCCCTTTACCTTCATATGGATTTAGCAAAATGAAAAGTCAGACTGGTCACCTTGTTTATATTATAAACCTGTGTGCGCCCCTTAGCTATATTGTGTTAGGTTTTTATTATCGGCATATATGGGTCACGATGGTCTAGCACGTGAAAGCTGTGTATTAAGACACAAATGGCACGTGTCTTGCACCAAAAACAAACCTGTTGATGTTTTCAAAGCAAAAACTAGTCTTGTTATATTGTGTATTTCAAAGGATTAACGTCTCTCTCTGTATATAGTGAATTCAAAAGGATTAACTTATGACTTATGACACTATTATTGGTGTTCGGTAAGTAAATACTAAAGCAAATTGTTAAACCTTTCTATGATGTTCTGTTGTCTGTTTGTATGTTTTAAGTATACATGTTTTATGCTTATTTCATATCTGAATATTCTTAAAATATCAGACGAGTCATGTTTATTTTCACAGTTGAGGTAGGACTTGTAAATGCAAAATCCTATTAATGCCATGACTTTAGTTACCTCACTGTAACTTTCCTGATTTATTTTGTAGCCTAATATGATGTATTTTAGCTGTGCCATGTTTTTTTCGTATCCGCATTGATTAAATATGACTTGTATGTGTTTCCAAAAGGACTGTAGAGCGTTGCACTCAATGAAGAAGTGGTTGTATGTGTCTACTTTGTTGCAGTTTAGACAAAAAGGCGTATCTCTGATATTCCAAATGCAGAGTAATTCTGCAGTTGGTAGTATTTTATGAATTAGTTTAAATTTGAGCTGTTTAACTCTGTTGTCTTCAATTTGATGTATCGTTGAGTATACTCTGTTCCAGTCTATTTCATTTAAACTAAATTCTTGTTTCCATGTATTGTGCATTAAAGGTTTTGAAAAGGCTTGCTCTACCAGCATGTTATAAATATATCGTCCTTCAGTTTTATCTAAGTATACTTTGATATTGTTTTTAGTAGAAATAAAAATGTTTAAGCCTGTTTTAACCTTTGTAAGCTTTGATTCCTCACATTGCATTATATATTTCCATCTTGCTGGTATAGCATTAAGAATGGATGCAATTTCAGTTATCCAATTTTGTTTTGCATTTAATTTATTGTAGATGACATTCTGGGATATAAGGCCATCTTCATCTAGTATGTCATTAATAAATATCAGATCTGAATTAATCCAGTTTGTGAAAGTCAAAACCTTTTGATATAGTTTAATGTTTTTGTTACCCCATATTATGTGTTGCCTAATATCAGTAAAAGTATTACAATTAGGATTTTGCCCACCGCCCATTTTTATCCAACATTTTAAAAGATCTATGTAAAAGTCTGGTAATGTCTGTATATTCTCTAAACTATTGATATTATCAAGGTTAATGTGGAAAATTAGGTAGTCTTTACCATATTTTCCAAAGTAGTATTGAGGAATTACTTTCCATGAAGCATCAGTGCTATCCAATAGAGATTTAATCCATTTAAGTTTCAGTGAAATAAAAAAGGATTCTGTATCACACATAGCTATGCCTCCCTTTTCTTTTAGACCAATCAGAGTTTTTCTTTTAATTTTTTCTCGTTTACCTTCCCATAAGTATGTAAAAATCATGGTATTTATCTTTTTAATAATAAGTTTAGGTATAATACATGCCTGAGCTATATATGTGAATTTTTGAAGTATCAATGTTTTGATTATTTGAGCTCTACCAAAAATCGTTAATTTTCTCTTCATCCAGTTATGTATTGTTTGTTTGCATGTGTCAAGTTTAGCTGTTAGATTAAGGTTCGCACATTTTATTTTATCTGTTCCGAAATAAACACCCAGAGCTTTAATAGGACCGTCTGGCCATGTTATATTTCCAACCTTTTCTTTACATCGTTTTAATTTACCTATCCACATACCTTCAGTTTTGTTTTTATTTAAAATTAACCCCGAATGTTTTCCAAATATTTCAATTATATTTATTACCTCGATTATTTCATCTTTCGATGTAACAAAGATAGTGGTGTCGTCTGCAAGTTGAGATAATTTTAAGGATTTTACAACGCCTTTTACCTTCACTTGTATGCCTCGTATATTTTGATTATTTCTTATATTTGTTGCCAATACCTCTGCTATTAATAGAAATAAAAGAGCAGAGATAGGACAGCCCTGCTTTAAACCACGTGACTGACAAAAAGGAACGGACTTCCAACCGTTATTTATAACACAACAGCTTGTGTTATTATAAATTGTTTTAATCCAGTTTTTAAATGACTCTTTAAATCCGAATTTGTCTAAGTTTTATGCATAAAAGGCCATTCACATGTATCACATGCCTTTTTAAAATCTAAAAATAAAATTGCCCCATTAATGTCTAGCTTATCAGTGTAATCTATTATGTCTTGAATCAGTCTTATATTATAACCTATATATCTGTTTTTAATATATCCTTGCTGGTCAGTGTTAATTAGTGTCGGTAAAACTTCTAGGAGTCTTTTCGCTAGTGCTCGTGTTGCGATTTTATAATCCTGATTTAACAATGTTATTGGCCTCCAATTGTCTAAGTGTTCTGGATCACCCTTTTTTTATAATAAAGTTAACACACCCATTCTTTGGGTCTGGGAAAGTTGACCTTTTTTATATCCGTCATTTAAAGAGTTGGTGACTAAAACACCAACCAGGTCCCAGAACTGTTGGTAGAACTCTGCTGTTATTCCATCGATACCAGGGCTTTTATTGCATTTCATTGACCTGACGGAATCTGACAGTTCTATGTATGTAAGTAAACCTTCACATTTGTTCGCATCCTGGTCATTTAATGAGTTTTCCAAATTTGTTTCATTAAGATAATTATGTGTATCGTTATCATATTTATTTTTTGAGCTATACAGGTTTTTGTAGAATTGTACTTCTTCTTTTAAAATCTCTGATCTATCAGATATGTGTAAACCATTTATGTTTAACGTGTTTATCACTTTTCTTGTTTGCCTTGAATTTTCTAAACTCAAAAAGTATTTGTTATTTTTCTCTCCTTTTTCTAACCATTCAACTCTAGATCTTATCTGCGCTCCTTTTGATTTATTTTCATATATAAGTTCTATTTCTGCTTCTAGTTCCGTTTTTTCCTTTTTAAAATTTTCATTCATTATTTGTTTATTATCCTCTAATTAATTTATCGTGCTCAGTCTATTTTCTAATATTTCGAGGACCATTTTGCGTTGTTTTGCTTTTTGTTTTGCATATATTATTGATTGCTCCTAAATTTCAATTTTGCAAATTTCCCACAAAAGTTGATCACCTATGACTGCGCAATTATATTCTGTAGAGCAAGCATTTATTGTTTCTTTTATGATATTTTTATATTCGTCATCAATAAGTAGCGAACTATTTAGTTTCCAATAACCTGGTCCTTTATCATTTGATTTTGTTAATTTTAGTGAAACTGCTAAATGATCTGTATATTTTATTTGAGCTGGTCTAATGTCACTAGAATGTACTGCTGGTCTTATGTTTCCATCTATGAGCCAAAAGTCTATTCTACTTTTCCCTTCACCGTTTTTCCTTTTCCACGTAAATTGAGATGTATTGTTATGTAATTGTCTCCAAATATCTATTAAGCCATTATCTTTTTTTAATTTTGTTAAATGATGCACTGGTTTTTTGTCTTTTCCTGTTTTAACTGTACTTATTCTATCAATGTTTTTAAATGTTTCATTAAAGTCTCCCCCTAATATTTTTATACCCATTGCCTTTTCCTGTATTAAATTATTAAGCAATCCAAAGAAAGAGTTTCTTTCTCTTTGGTCGTTGTTTGCATAAACATTTACAAGAGTATATACGGTTCTATCTAATTGAATATTTAATATGATATATCTACCATTAGTGTCTATGTAACTGTCTATAATATCATAATTTAAGTTTTTATTAATAAATATTGAGCACCCCCTGCTATTACTTGTTCCATATGAACTAAATATAATCCACTCATTGAATTATTGTGTTATTATGTTTACGGTTTCCTTCGTAAAGTGCGTTTCTTGTAAAAATAATATATTAGCCTGTTGCTGTTTTGCCCCTAAGTTTAGCCTTGACCGTTTATTTTTATCTCCTAATCCTTGTACATTTAAAGATAATAAGTGCACAAATTGTCCCTTACTTGATTTGATCATTTATATTATATAAAAACAAGTAATAATATGTGTTTTCTGACAAATGCGCAGCATTTTGACATTTACCGAAATAAATCTCGCAAGTACAAACACCGATCTACACTTCGTCCACAATTAATTGCATGCTATTGATCAGACATATCAATGTAATAAACTCAGGTAAAAAACACACCTGTTTACCTCGACACGCATCCATGCATATACGGTAATTTACTTTCATTGACATAGTTTACTTGTAAATAACACTTTGTGTTGTAACACTATTTGTGAAAATGCACTTTAAAAGCATATGGTATGCATTTGTATTAACGATGTTTAGATAAATCCGAGATGGATTTATCTGAATATCGATACTGTTCAAAGCCTTTAAAATAATAGAATACATTTATACATGAGTGCAATTAATATAAAATATAGCAATTTTCATATGCATCCGAAATGGGTTTATCTGAATACTGATTTATGTATGCATGTGTTCAATGCACTTTTTTTTTAAAGTTCATACATGAAACGGTATAAATATTTCCGCGTACCGGTAACACTAGTAACCTATAGTTTGCATTTATATATTCTTGTATTGAAGGTCTAATGGTAACTATCTTTATATAATTATCACTTTCCTTATCTAAGTATATTATAGTTTTATTGTGTCCGTAGATCATTCTCATTATCCGTAGCCAGTCTATAGTTTGTTTCCGTATTGATTTAAGATCACATAGTCCTTGTGATCTAAGTGTCACTGTCAGGGTCATCTGAATCGTAAGTACACTGCTTTTTGGCGTCGTCGTTTAATCTTTCCGCCGGTGTCGGGGGCGATCTGACAATGGGACGTTGTTTTCCTTTGTTTGGCGTCTCCGTGCGATTTTTCATACCGGTCAAGAAACCATCGATTATTTGCTGACCTGGTGGCATGTTTTGTTTAATTTTTTGTTTGTGTGCGCTAGGCTTGCGCTGATTTCCTACACGTCTTGCCTCGAGAGGATAGATAGTATTAACCTTTGATATGTCATTCGCTATATTGTTGAAAGAGCAATGTTTGCAGGTTAATTACATTATGTCATTACAGAACGGAACCATGTTATATGCATGATTTGGAATGTTGATTCTTTTATATTGCAAGTCTCTTTTATTTTTTCCCTCTTAAATACCTTGTCGATTACATGCATTTACATGAACATGATCTGCCACACAGTGATTTGTTTAGGTAGACGTTATCATAGGGTCCATAATCTGTCCCTTCATCACACAATCAAAGAGGAAACCATAGCGACGAACTGTAAATTTGTCAATCGCTAAACATACAGTTCATTGCAAAATAATAGGATCACAATCTCATTTGATAGACTATCTATCTATGTTAAAATGATTGTAGAACATGATCATGATCAAGTAGTTTGCAACATTTGTAAATCACGTCTTCATAGATGCAGGTTGTAATAGTGCTTGTGGTGGGAGAGTTCTAAAATTACGTTTATAGTTTAAAGGTAGATCAAGGTATGAACATAGTTTGCATATCGGACAGCTTTATGTTGATTTAAAAGGCATGCCATTGACTGATTTGTAAATATCCATATATTTACGATTAAGGCCTTCCATATAAAGTCATTGACGTAAGTTATAATGACCATATCGAATGTTTAATTTAAACACCAAGTCACATATTAAATACAAGCTGAACTTGGCAAATATATCAGCTCAACTTCGCCAATTCCCATATATGTCCAGTTGAGATGATAGTAGTCCATTTAGACATTATTTTTCTCTTACAACTGCCTTAATGTCATGGTTTATTTCGCCGGAAACGAGATGCGTTATTGGCATAGCTCAGCCGTCCTCTAAAGATGTCAGATGAATCGAGCATAGTGCATCAGAGAATAAGACAATAGGTGGGCGGTTAACCTTATTCCCTAAAGTTAAGTGTGCTGACATGATATACATTATATAGTACAATAAAACCTTTTTACAGCTAACAATTAGTCTAACAATGCTGTCATTGTTGCATTTGACGTTTCAGAAGGAACATATTTATTATCATGTAACATTTCTGTATCTGCTCAGTAGGCGAACATTCGGTCATTGATGGTATAAATCCACATGTATTTCCGGTTCGAATCAAACACACAGGCCCTATCTCAAGAAATATATACACTGTTATTTTTCAGTGAAGTGAGCCACATCAAACACACGATATCGATGAGACGGTATTTTATGAGTTTGCAGACATTCGATGCTTACAATGTTTTAATCGTTTCTATTATGAGTTTGTTAATTTAATTGAGACTGTGTTTAGAGTATGTCGATACCATCACGTATTTGCCTGGTGCATGTTTTTGAATCAGTTCAAATATTAAGAGATTTCGCATTGGCCCAGTCCTATTTATTCAGTACATGTCTGGTCGCAGATATTAGCTTCAATGTTTTCGCATTTACATGCACATATGAAGCTGAAGCACAATTATACTATATTGTAGCCATCTCAAGTAATTTCTGATTCGTGACATCTCATTTCAGAGTTCAAGAAAATGGCTCAGTTCGTAATTATACAATTATTTTTTAAATTGTCTTCCATAAATTTGCAAGCATATGACTAATACTTACTGTACAAATAAATTTGTTTGTGTTTCTGTAAGTGCGTATGGTTTTATATGACACATCCTTAAAACATTTGGATTTCACACACACACACGAATCTTGCAAAATCTTACGGAAAACTTAGAGATATCTCAAAGTTATTATTATCCAATTGTTTGTCTTGTTTTTAGAAAATACGGAGACTACACTGTGCTTTGCTACACATATTTGTTGTATTATATATTAATAGTACACTCTTGCTTTCGGAACAGTGAATCGCAAACGCGTCAGCACGACAAAAAGACAGCGCATTAAAATGGTAAAGGTCGAGGGTACGAATGTGAATGCATGGTGGTACGGCGTTACGAGAATAGAAGTACATGTGTACGATATCGATACAGTGATGTTATGTGCTTGTTTGTGGTTGACTGTGGTCCTTGAATGCTACATTTCCTGTTGGACTTTTTCTTAAAAATTTATAACCGAACCAATATTTATGAGAAATTATGTGATACAGCACATGTGGTGCAATCTACCACCGGCTTAATTGACATTCTGTTTCAAAGACACTACTGATCATTTGTTTTCAAAACTATTTTCTTCTTATTGTCCTACCACTACTTTTGCACTGGCTGCACATGTTGTGTACCGTCCCAGTTTTGTTTTAATAACAAAGTTTTCGACAGAGAGCTGGGTGCCGATTGTAATTACTAAGTTGTCTCTGAAAATATAGTCAGGCGAGGAATTGTTAATTTACAGCCTTTGCTTTTCTCTTCTGCGATGATCAACCAGCTTCGTGGGATTCTATGATTGCATCTTCTGAAGTCCTGAAAGATGAGGTTGGTGCATAAATGTCCATCACTGAGATTGTATGATCGTGCGCTAGAGTAATTTTCCTTTTGGCTGCAACTGCTGCAGATGTTCAGTACAATTCTGGATACATCCTGAGGTGTTTATAATTGTGTATTTCTTATATATTGTTACTACAACATTTAGATGTATCGTTTGCTGGGTGTGGAAATTATTCTTGGAGAATTCCTTTCGATGGAATGCACTTTTATTTACAATGTCTTGTCAATGTTTGCTCTGAAGACGGAATAAAATGCGCGTTCGTGTGGACATTGTATCGAGTTTAACTTACCAGTTAACGTTTTCATTTAGTTTGTGGTGCAGTGCGAACTGATGTTGCTGTTCTTTTGGGTTCTGTGGTTGTAAAAGGGTCTGTTTCCCTATATGTAAAATATCACGTTTGATTTGAGCGCAACACAATGCTTTTCTAAAATACACTCCACCGATTGTCATGACATAATGCGTTAAAGGGGTCTGTGATTTAACACTTGTTATAAACAAATATAATTTATATAAAAAAACATATTGATTTCCTACCTCGAGCTCCATCCGAACTAATCAAACATGGCATATTAAGCAAGACAGACTGTATATAGATTGTACAGCTTAAAATACAATTGATGTGCAAGTATAGTCTCTTGTCATACTCTTAGTTTATCTTAGTTAGTTTTTTCGTTTATGCACTAATACCCAATACTGTTCTGTAACTCTAGAGTGCTAAATTGTCAGCGATCCATAATACTATTTAAGCCTGTATGGTTTAGCTGCACATTTTAGAGAACTAATATAAGCCATGTTTTGCTGTGATTCTGCAACAATTTCACGAGTATCATACCAAATACATGATATACGAACGTTTGAGAGACAATCTATGAAATCTCATTTCAACTGACGGTCTTTGATTAAGTCAAAGTTTCACCAAAATGATATGTAGGAACTCGGAAAGTTTTTTCAAAGCGACGACACATTTTCTGTTCGATTTGTATATCTACATTTAACAGAAGTATATAGTGAAGAGAAAAATGTGTATTTTGTAAGCTATTTGTCTTACTGTACGGTACAACTCGTGACTAACACTTTTTATGTGTGTAACATATTCGTTACTATCATCGACCCGAGGTTACACGTTGACATCGTTCATATTAATTATAACAAACCTTTAGTACACTGGCCATTATCTTCAGTATATCCATCCTTACAAACACACATATCTGCGGTTGTACCATCTGACTTGCATTCTGCATTGTCCATTGTACAGTTTGTTCCGTTACAAGGAAGGCCAATATCTGGAACGTAAGTATGCATGTTAGAAGCAAACTGCATAACAGATGTAAACTTTTTTAGCCCTGGCTATTACTGAACACGCACAAATGTTCATGTTTGTTCACAAATAATGTGTAAAATACGTTACGTACATGTTATCAACATATTATAGAATATAGCACTGTATCGATAACGTAGCAATACCTACTGAAAACGGAAATTCTTTGGAAGAAAAAACACAACCAAGAGAATAAAGTAGCCTACTCGGTGTAGTGATTGTTCATTAATGTTATGTAAGAAGCAACATCTCTCACTCCGCTAGAACATTCTACCCCAAATCTACATATACTGTACTCGATCATTCCAAAGGATAGTAGCACATAACGCTACTGATTTACAGCCTCCACACTACACTACACTAAACGAACACTAGAGCAAGTATTAATAAATACGGAAAAGGAATATCCCTCAGAAGCTTACAGTCGACCCTCTGCTCTCAACAAACTTTACTGTACAACATTGAAATAAACCAGTTGTTGACTGTGGTAACACAATCAAAACAGAACTTCTTTTTGAAATCAGTAAATTATTGTAAATTTTAATTCCTTTGTAAATGATACGTCACTAGCTGGACCTACAGCAGTGACGTGGATTTTACTGTATATCCGTATATTAATGTATCACGGTATATCAATCATCATTAAAAGATAAGAAGCGTGTACAACATGAGCTCATATGAAAGGGTATCCCTCAGAAAACATTAGCTTAATTTCATTTAAATGTCAATGCCATTTCAAACAAATCATATATACATTCGTGATAATGTCCTATATACATGTAGATAAAAAAGTAAAAATATAATAACGATGAGTGTTCCGTGGAAATATCAAGAATTGAGAAAGTAACGATAAACGTTAAGTTTTTGTGACTGACGGACGGACGGACGGACGGAAGGACGGACGACAAAGTGATTCCTATGTATCGCATGTTTCTTAGAAAAGGCGACACCAGAAATTCAAGCATTCACAGAACTCGTTCGTGCATTCCAGAATGAGCACAATGTCGTATAAAATCGAAGGTTTTCACTGTACCACTAACAAATCAATGAGAAAGTTAAGTAATCAATTAACATGGCCATTTACAATGTACAATGTGCTGCAGACATGGTTTCTGACCCGGAACGATCATTAGACAATATGGTCTATTAGTTAGTTTATACTGTCTATTAGTTAGTTTATCCTGTATGCATATAGACACAATTTGAACATATTCCTGTCTAAAGTGTACACGGCAACAATGGCATGGATAACTAGAAATAAAGTATAACAGGTTACTACCTTAGAACGAGTATTGTCTAAAGGGCACTGGAGTTTTAACAGAACATAGTCACCAACACGCATTCAAAATTAACAATAATCACAAGGAAACATTGATCAGGTTCTAAGGTGCACCAAACCCCTATTTATACACTGCACTCATCCCCTTAAATGAGACATTGAAGACATTGAAAAAAGGTAATAGAGGTTATATCCTCGAATACACTATGCAGCATCAAGGGCAATATAAAAACACAACACAGATGTTCGTGTATATATGAATATGAAAACAAAAGCCTAGAACATTGCGAAACTTGGTCCTTTAGAAACCACATCAAACAAGGTACAACTTAAGTACTCAAATACTTGGCAGAGGCCAGAGCACCAGCAAAAACTCGTAAATGACACCACAAAACCCGACTGGCATTAAACGTTACCATTTATTTAAATGGTTAAGGGAGACGTCGTGGAAGATACCACATTGCGTCTGGTCATCGCAAATGAAAAGAGGAACGCATATTGCCGAAGTTTAATTGGGTCAAGCGCAACACATGCGGTACATTGCAAATGGTTGTGTCATAACCGTTTTTTTATTACAACAATATGAACGTTATCATGGCCCAGGATGCTACGAAGTTTTTAATTCATGTCACCAAAGAGTTCTTAAACTATATAGCTTGCATGGTTTATTAAAATACTCAATGCCGATTGATTATTAAGGTGGTTTTAAAAATGGTATTAAAATCTTTGACGACATGTCCTCTTATACGATTTTCAACGTCGGAAAACGTCCAACACACTGATTACAACATGTAGTTGTTTATCAATTTATAGTTTGACTTTTCTCTTTCGGTGTGCGACAATCCGACACATTGTGAAGAGCATAATGCGTGATAATCCTGAAAAATAGGTAAAGTTAAAGTGTTGTCTTAATGTTTTTATATTCGGCCCCATAACGGTGTATTCTCTTTTTGTACTAGCTTTTGCCAAATCCTTAAGTACCGGCTTATTTTCCGGCTTACCAGGCTTTTGTTTTCATTTCTACAAGATCCTCTTTTTAGACCCCATGATGACGTCTATCTAAAGCTCAACAGGACGGTGACGTTTGATCTTTGTGGCTTTCTAGGCTAAGGTTTTTTTGTATATGTATTTATATATAGACGAGCGTCTTTGTATTTTACTTATATTGCCTATTAATGCTGCTTTGATGGTAAGAAAATAGTTCATGGCGGGGATTTCTTTATTTACACTGTCCCGTTTTATTGGGTCGACAGTAGGGTAAGTGTGAGGTTTGGTGCACCCTAGAACCTGGTTTAAACCCACAGCGGCCTTTTTTGCCACTGACCGTTCCAAGGCGGTGGACCTATTGTCAACCCTTTTGTGTTTGTGATTGTTTATTTGGCCTTTTATCATCTTTAAATTTGTTCTTGGTTTCTGTGTGTGTTTGTGGTTGACTGTCGTCCTTTAATGATGGTTTTCCTGTTCGATTTATATATCTACACTTATGTGTTTTTATTGATCTATTAATGCTGCCTATTTTGTCAGTGAGTATAGGTTTTATTCCGATTTGTTAACTTACTCTGTCCCGTATACTAGGACGACAATAGTGTAAGAGAGAGGTATGTTGAAATTGGAACCTGGTCTAAACCACCAGCGGACGTTTTGCCATTAGGTTCCTAATTTATGATTGTTTTGTGTTTCGACTGTGTGTTTTTGGTTGACTGTGTTCTGTGGATAGTTCATTTCCGATTCGACGTGTATACCTATTTGTTTTATTTTGCTGTGCATCCTAAAACCAGGATTACAAATACAATTTGTTTGCCGCGAATCATTCAAAGGCGGTACCTCTGTTTCTATCCCCTATATCGTTGTGTGGCCGCATACGTGGCTTCTATTTAAGATCTCTGTATTTTTTTTTATTAATCAGTTTTTGCATGGCTGATTAATGTGAATGCTACATTTCCTGTTCGTCATTTGTATCTAATTGTTTTTGTTTCGTTTTTAATTTTTATTTTGTTTTTAAGTTTAGTATTTGTTTCAAACTATCTCTTTACTTTTTGAATCAACTGCCCAAGTTATTTTAGTTTACTAAATCCAATTAACATCCAGCCGTTGACTTATACATTATGCTTACGGTGGAATGACCGATGAAAGCTATGTTGTAAATACCTGACAAACTGAAACCAGACTGGATGTCATGTTAACCCACTGCTGAGAGTTCGATATCCAAAGATGACACAATGACAAATTCATGAGGGTTTTCTATGCTTTAACTTGACCCTTATTAATTAGATTAAGTAATTTAAATAAAAGATAAAGGCGTATGTAGTTAACACGGAAAGTAGATGTTAAGGTCGAACAGGAAATTTAAAGATGAATAAAAGGCAAGTTATAACATAACAAACATAAAAATGTTGACAATAGGGTTACCACCTTGGAACAGTCTGTGGCAAAAAAGGCCGATGGGGTTTTAGAAATGTATATGGTCATGTATAAAAAATATAAAAAGCAAAGCCACAAAGTAAGAACTCAGTGACTTGGCGGAAGCCAGAGCAACAAGAGAACAAATCATTAAAGGTACGACAAGACACGTTTTAAGACAAACACCAAACGCTACTGGCCGATAGGAATTTAGGTAGACGTCGTCCTAGGGTCCACACTCTGTCCTGTCATCGCACACTCAAAGAGGATAGCATAGTGTCAAACTTTAAATGGGTCAATCACTATACGTGCCATGCGTTGCAAAATGAACGGATCATAATATGACAGAGGACCTTACGAAGTTTGTAAATCACATCACCACGGAAGTCAGGTAATAGTCCTTGACAGAGAAGATTTCTTAAATTACTTTTATCTTTTATCTTTGAAAATAATGTCATCTGAGATTAGTCAGTGTACCACATGTAATTGTCTAAGATATTATTAATACATATGAATCCTCAAAACCTCAACAGACACAGACAAAACAATATATAGCCAACTGTCTTAGTCCTGAAAGCGAGACGTGTTTTTTATGTTTTTATTAATAAATGATGATATTTATAAATACAAATAAATACGTATGTGTAATATCGTAGATGACACTTACTTGGAATACACCACCTTCCAGTCATTCCAGCATAATGCCAGGCATCGGCCACGTTCCATTGGATATGGTCGGCACAACGTACTGATTATCGATACATGTGAATGTGATGTCCATCCCACACGTAACTGTGTCGTTACAACCCGTATCCGTAGCTAAGAGGTGGAAACAGAAATAAAGTATTATCATCGGTATGCATGCATTTCAGTACCGCTAACGAAAACTAATATGAAAAGGGAAAGTTGGCTGCGGTAGTCTCAGTTTGATTGAAAAATGATAACTACCATTCACACCCTATAGTCTCGGGTTGAGAAGAAAACTGTCAATAAGACGAATAGTTGAGCCATTCCGAAGATGGTATGTACATGGAGGTGCACATGTAAACTTTAATACTCCATAGAGCCTTCATTTTCTGAAAAGTTTGAAAATCAGCCAGATCGGACTATTTACAGTGGAGTTATGGCCCTTGATTTCGTTAAAATTCTTATATTTTGACTCGTTAAGACGATAGGGCCTTCATTTTTCATCCGATCTTTACCAACGTTTAGCAGACTATAATTATCAATGAAAGCTCGGAGAAGTTTGAAAACCTGCCAGATCGGACCAGTAACGCTATAGCTATGGCTCTTGAGTTAGTTATAAATGCTGTATTCTGCCTCTTTAAGACCATAGAGCATGCCTTTTTCATCCGATCTTTACGAACCTTTAACAGGTTGTTAATATAAATAAAAGCTTGAACAATTTCGAAAGCCAGCAAAATCAAATTAGTGACATCGGAGTTATGGCCCTTGATGTAAGTAATAATGCTGTATTTTGCCTCGTTAAGACGATAGGGCCTTCATTTGGAAGGATTTCAACGAAACTTTGCAGGGATGATCAGGACCAAGCCTAGTTCTGCATATCATCGCCTTGTTACGGTTGAATATTTTTTGGCGGAGTTATGGTCTTTTAATGGTTTTAGTATACACTTATAGTTCTCCTGAGCACCTGCTGGATTTCAACTAAACTTTGCAGGCTGTATTGGTACCAAGCGCTGTTAAACTTGTTGGCATTTCCTCGCCATGTTATGGATTTTGGAGTTGAAGCTCTTTAAAGGTTGGAATACACAACCTTTGTTCGGACAAGTTCTCCTCAACGAAACTTGGTTGCGCTTATCGTTGTCAAGTTCCGGTTGAATTATTTTTGGCAGAGTTTTGCCCTTTAAAAGTTGCCGGATTTCAACGAAACTTGGTAAGGATGATCACTACCAAGCCTAGTTGCGCATAGCATTGTCTTGTTCCAGTTGAAAGATTTTCGTCGGATTTATGGCCCTGTTCCCAGTGGGGGAGACATCTACTAAAAACAACCTCTAGTTTTCGTTTTGTATTGTTATTTAGGGACTCCAGGCACAACATAATTATATAAAACGAGTTTTGACCGCCTCCATAAAGGGGCCCCTCTACAAAGGTACAACTAGGGGAACTTGTAGCAATTTATTATAATGGAGTTTCCGCCTTTGAATGCTAACTCCCTCCATACCTTTGAGAGTTCATGTTCATGTGTGGTGTATTTCTTAGTCAAGAATGTGTAGATGCACAATTAGTTTTCGTGTTTTGGTTACATCTGCTGGGCCCCATAGGGGGTAATCGAGTAAAAACACCAAACAATTTACTATCTTGTCCAATTTAAGTGCATTATAAAATGTATATATGTTCGACTGGCATTTGCTCAATTCAGGGAAAAGGGTTTTGTCATCAGTGCAATATGAAACAATATTGCCCTTCCCTCATCCACAGACTCCATATAACTTGTAGAGCGATACATGCCCTTTTGGTGTAGTAGTCATTTGTCTCTGTGCGTGTTTGCGGATGACTGTGATCCTTGAATGCTACATTGTCTATTCGACTTATATATCTACGTTTTGTTTTAAGGCAGCAAGTAAAGGTTTACGTATAGACAAATAATTGGTCCTATACGCTCTGTAGCCTTTAGTTGTCTATGATAATTCTACGAGTTCGTAGAATGTACGAGGAATCTCTCTTTCAAGCAATTATCATTCACTAGCTCAAATATCACAAAAACTGCCTAGTTTGACCGTTAGTCCCTATGTGACTTTAAAATGTTGTTAAAATGGTGTTGATATGGACTTGGGTTTATTACATTCGACTTGTATGTCCATCACTTAAAGGAAATGCATTTTATATTGCTTACAGCTTAGCGATCACAAACTTTATATAATATATCGTTAACTATGACGGTCGTCTTTATTGAGCCGGATGTTATAGTGTAGCCATGAGCAACTAGAAATCGTTATGAATGAAGCGAATTTTGTATTTCCGAAGAGTTGTTAAACGACGACGGACACGGCGCAGTTGTATAGAGCCAGATAGATGCCGAATACTAACTATAGATACAATGCATTTAGTAAAACGCTGTAATGAGACGTTAACGGACATATAATGACAGGATACATATATATATTTCTTTTTTTAAAATCAATATATGAACATATATGTTTAAATATATATATTATAATGCGAACTTCTTTATTTTCTTTAAAAGTGTATCAATTATTGTTATTATGTCTTACCCAGGATACACACTTTTCGCTCATCCACTTTGTATCCATGTTTACACTTGCAAATGTCGTTAAGGTCGCAGTAGGTACTATCGTAGCCCGATTTAAAGTTACAATTAACTTCAACACAATTGTAATCCAACACTTATGAATGTATAATGCAAAAGTATAATGCAAGTGTTTAATATCTGCTTATTACAATGACGCTTACAGCAACAACAACAAAAATAACAACAACAAACTAAGTACTACTACTACTACTACTACTACTACTACTAATAATAATAGTAATGCTAATAACAACAACAACAACAACAACATCAACAACAACAACACCAACAACAACAACAACAGCAGTAATAATGATATTAATAATAATAATAATAATACTTATAATAATACTCATAATCATAATAATAATAATAACGTTGCAGTTAAAATTAACTGTTATCGTCAATTAAACACTATTTATAGTTTTAACGTGCATTTTCCAAAACTAGTTCATCAAAATATCTTCCAATATGCCTGAAACTTAAAGTTCATTATATATGTATTTATAAAACATTTTCGCTTTATGGTTGTATCAAATTTGTTGAGAACGAGTAAAATGGTTTATGAAAACAGAGACATAAAAGTACATTGGAAAAGTAAACAAAAAAGTTACATTATATTGAACTTGTAACCAATAATTCAGTTTAATGTTTTACTTATTGTATATGCAAAATAAAAACATTTATTACGACTATTGTTCATAAGCTTTTTATTTTCAAGGTATTTCAGACTTTGAAGAAAGACCACACCAATGGTGCGACATATCCTTGGTTTAATTAACTAGATTACACATGGAACAAGAGCCTGAAGGGTCAATACACAAACGAAATTACATCATAGAAGCATCCGACACAAATAGTTATCAACTAGCTTAAATAAATATAAAAAGATCGGACAGGGAAAGTATCATTCAAGGAGAACAGTCAACCACAAAACACAGAAACAAACACGCAAACAGACAAACAAGAAGGCAAAGGTAACAATAAATACAAACGACATCACAAACACAAAAGGTGAGGATTCCCTAACATATCGCGTGAGTCAGTGTGAGGAATTATTTCGAACTATACTTTTCCCAGGAAAGCAAAATAACAAAGCTGGATCGTCTTTTATCCAGCGATTTGTATTTGTGTAAACAATCGAGTGTATAATGTCGAAAGTTCAGATAGACATAAACTCTTTCATTATAATAAAGCAATTCATCAAAGACAGAGGGGAAAATGCAATTACAACTATCAGGGCAAGTCAAGCATACAACAAATGGCTTTAGTAATGTTTCTGTTGAAAAAGACAAAGCACGCACTTGAACAATACTGGATGCAACATGGAAAGAAGAAATGAAAAACTTATAATCTGAGGGTATTGATAAATACACCAGGTTCAAGAAACGAAAACACTATCGCAAAGATATAGACCAGGAATCCTCACATCACCACATCTGACACACTAGCGATTCATTACACTATCATATCGATACATCAAGGACCCCTCACATTATCACACCAGATACATCAGGCAATCCTCACACTATTGCACCCACAACACATCAGAGAAACCTCACACTGTAACTGCCGATACATCAGTGAATCCTCACACTATCACACCCACAACACATCAGATAAACCTCACACTATAACAGCCGATGCATAATGTAATCATTACACTATAACACCCGATACATCAGGGAATGCTCACACTATCACACCCGATACATCAGGTAATACTCACACTATAACACCCGATACATCGGGCAATCCTCACACGATAACACCCGAAAAATCATGGAATCCTGACACTATAACACCAGATACATCAAGTTATCCTCACACTATCACACCAGATACCTCAGGTAATCATCAAACTATCATACCCGATACATCAGGTAATCCTCTCACTGACACACGCGATATGTTAGGGAATCCTCACAATATAACACCCGATACATCAGGGCATCATCACACTATAATACCCGATACATCAGGAAACCCTCATAATACAACACCTTACCAATCAGGAAATCCTTACACTATCACAACAGATACATCAGGTAATCCTCACACTATAACACCCGATCCATCTGGGAATCATCACATTATAACACCCGCTACATCAGGTTATAATCACACTATCACACCAGATACACCAGGGAATCCTCACACTATCACACCGGATACATCAGGTTATCCTCACACTATCACACCCGATACACTATTACACCAGATAATCATGTAATCCTCAATCTATCACACCCGATACATCAGGTAATCCTCACCCTATAACACCGTACACAGTAGTGCATCATCACATTATCACACCAGATAAATCAGGGAATCATCACACTATAACACCTGATACATCAATAAATACTAACTCTATTACACCCGATACATCAGGGAATCCTCACATTATAACACTAGATACATCAGATAGCCTCACAATATAACACCAGATACATCAGGTAATCTTAACACTATCCCACCGGATACATCAGGTTATTTTCACACTATCACACCCGATACACTATTACACCAGATAATCATGTAATCCTCAAACTATCACACCCGATACATCAGGTAATTCTCACACTATATAACACCAGAAACATCAGGTAATCCTCACACTATCACATCCGATACATCAGGTAATATTCACACTATCACACGCGATTCATCAGATAATCATCATATTATAACACCCGATACATCAGCCAATGCTCACACCATAACACCCAATACATCAAGGAATACTCACACTATAACACCAGATACATAAGGTAATCCTCACATTATCACTCCAGATAGAGCAGGTAATCTTCATATTATAACACCATAAACATTAGGGCAATCCTCACACTATCACATCGGATTCATCAGATAATCCTCACTCTATCACACCAGATACATCAGGGAATCATCACACTATAATACCGGATACATCAGGTAATCTTCATACTCTCACACCTGATACATCATGAAATCCTCACACTATAGCACCAGATACATCAGGGAAATCCTCGCACTATCAATCCAGATAATCAGGTAATCCTCACACTATAACACCCGATACATCAGGTAATCCTCACATTATCACACCAAATACATCCGTGAATTCTCACACTACCACACCAGATACATCAGGTAATCAACACACTACCCATCCGATACATCAGGTAATCCTCACACTATTACACCCGATACTTAAGTAAATGCTCACACTATCCGATATGATACATCAGAGAATTCTCACATTATCACACCCGATACATCAGGGCATCATCACACTGCAATACCCGATACATAAGGAAACCCTCACAATACAACACCCTACACATAAGGGAACCCTTCACTGTCACAACAGATATATCAGGTAATCCTCACACAATAACACCCGATGCATCTGGGAATCATTACATTATAACACCCGCTACGTCAGGTAATCTTAACACTATCACACCCGATACACTATTACTCCAGATAATCATGTAATCCTCAAAGGATCACATCCGATACATCAGATAATCATCATACTAAAACACCCGATACATCAGGTAATGCTCAAACCATTACACCCGATACATTAAGGTACACTCACACTTTAACACCAGATACATCAGGTAATCCGCACACTTTCACAGCAGATACATCATTGAATCCTCACACTATAGCAACAGATACACCAGGGGAATCATCGCACTATCACACCAGATACATCAGGTAATTCTCACATTATCACACCAGATACATCAGGGAATCATCACACTATAACACCCGATACATCAGGTAATCCTCACACTATCACACCAGATACATCAGTGAATTCTCACACTATCTCACCAGATACATTATGTATTCATAACACTACCCAGCCGATACATCAAGTTATCCTCACACTATCACTACAGATACATCAGGGAATAATCACACTTTAGCATTCTATACATCAGGTAATCCTCAGACTATTACATCAGATACATCTGTGACTTATCACACTATCACATCTGATACCTCAGGTAATTCTCATATTATCACACGAGATACATCAGGGTATCATCTCTATAATACCCTCGACATCAGGAAACCCTCACAATACAACACCCTCGACATCAGGGAATCCTCACACTATCACAACAGATACATCAGGTAATCCTCACACTATCACAACCGATCCATCTGGGAATCCTCACACTATCACACCCGATACATAAGGGAAACATCAAACTGTCACACACGATACATCAGGTAATCTTCCCACTATAACACCAGATACATCAGATAATACTCACACTATCACATCCGATACATCAGGGAATCTCACACTATCACACCCTATACCTCAGGTAATCCTCACACGATAACACCCTACACATCAGTGAATCATCACACTATCAAACCAGATAAAGCAGGGAATCATCACACTATAACACCTGATACATCAGGGAATACTCACTCTATAACAACAGATACATCAGATAATTTTAACACTCTCATACCCGAAACATCTGGTAATCCTCACACTATCACACCCGATACACTTTAGCACCAGATAATCATGTAATCCTCAAACTATCACACCCGATACATCAGGTAATTCTCACACTCTTACACCAGATACATCATGAAATCCTCACACTATAGCACCAGATACAACAGGGAATCCTCGCATTATCACACCAGATACATCAGGTAATCCTCACACTATCACACCAGATACATCAGGGAATCATCACACTATAACACCCGATGCATCAGGTAATCCTCACACTAGCATACCAGATGCATCAGGTAATCCTCACACTACCAAGCCGATACATCAGCTAATCCTCACACGATCACTCCAGATACATCAGGGAATCATCACACTATAAGACCCGATGCATCATGTAATCTTCACACTATTAAACCAGATACATCAGTGAATTCGCACACGATCACTTCGGATACATCAGGTAATCCTTACAGTTTCACTCAAGATACATCATGTAATCCTCACACTATCACCCCGTATACATCAGGAAATCCTCACACTATCACATCAGATATATCAGGTAATACTCGCACTATCACACCTGAAACATCCGGGAAGCTTACACGATCACATCAAATACATCAGGGACTCCTCACACTATCACACCGGATAAATCAAGTAATCATCAAACTACCACATCAGATATATCAGGTAATCCTCACTCTATCACACCTGAAACATCCGGGAACCTTACACTGTCACATCAGATACATCAGGGACTCCTCACACTATCACACCGGATACATCAAGTAATCATCACACTATCACACCAAATACATCAGGTAATCCTCACTCTATCACATCTGAAACATCCGGGAATCCTGACAATATCACAGCCGATACATAAAAAAATCCTCACACTCATACACCCGAAACCACAGGTAATCCTCATACTATCACAAACGATACATCAGGTTAGCCTCACATTATCACACCCGATACATCAGGGAATCTCTCAGTAACACCACATACTACAAATGTCGATACATTGTGCAATCAACACACTATCTCGTCCGTTACAACAGGGATACCAAACACTATACAATCGGGAAATCGAACTCTATCACATCAGTTACTGTAGGGAAGCCAAACACTGTAGGCATACATGCTATGTTAAAAGTAAATACACATCCAACCATTGATATGACCCTAGAGGCAGCGGGCTTCAAACTACCCACTCCCACACAGATTTAGGCTGTATCGGTCATGTTACACGGAAGACAACACCAGCATATATGTACAGTACAAACACAGACGATTTCAATATACGCACGGCTATACATGTACAGGTCATACCTGTCATGTTACTCTCAAGACCACACCAAATATGGCTTACATCTAATGTTATTCTCTTATAAATAGATTGACGAAAACGCTGTAAACAACTGGAACTAATTATACATAGTTTTATGTGTGTATTGTATTAGTCAAAGTTTGGCAAAATACCAACATGTATCCCTTTATTTATGTATAATTCCATGAAATGTATCATTAAACTTAGAGTGTTATAATAATTTAACAATATACTGATCTGGTGATATTCCATAATAATAAATAAATAATGAATAAGCATTTACAATATATGTTTATTACAGAAACCAACAGTTTTAATGATTTGTTTCTAAAGTTTTGACCCAAACACATACATTTAGGGATTTGCAACCATCTGGGGACCATTTTAAAACTAAACAAATACATAAAATATAAGTATACATAATATATGGAAAAGGAAAATAAACTATTCGCTTAAACATATATATATATTTATTGAATAGTTCCAGAAACAGGCAGTTATAGTGTGTGTTGTCTTTTTACTGTTTTCCATTTTATTTGCTAAAAGACCCACATTTATCCCTTTGTTTATTTGTTAGTTCATAGAATAGTATCGTTGCACTTAAATGGGTAAACACAATAATACATTTATAGACTCACGAATCTCTGAGGACCCTTCTGAAAGTACGGAGAAATATATAACATACATTTGTGGACAGTCTGGTTCGTTTGTCTGGTGTTTCTAGATTGGGTCCAAAATCCTAGCTAAATGAGATGATTTGTGTTACCAGTATTCGAATTTAAAATGTGTGTTGTTGTTTTATAAAACAAGCATAAGGATAATAACATGTCTACGGTATATAATTCGTGTGTGTTTTCCAGGTCGTCGCATAATTACTATAGGAACATACACCATTTACTGTTATATAATATTCAATGGGAAGATAAATCCTACATGTGAAAAACGCATTCAAAATAAAAGCTACCAATATTAAACTTACCCATTGCACATATACTATTCATCTGGACGGCTCCGGAGACGCATCGACATTCACCCGGATGAGTTTAGTTGTTACCATAATCATCGTAATTGTTGTAGTATCCGCTACAGTATACAGTTATCACATGTGTGTTTGGGGAACAGTCAAAACTGTTTTCCCGAGGTGGAGGGGGTGGCAGTGTGAACAGTTCACACTGCCACCCCCTCCACCTCGGGAAAACAGTTTAGGGGGTGGCAGTGTGAACTGTTTCCCTCGGCCTATCGGCCTCGGGAAACAGTTCACACTGCCACCCCCTCCACCTCGGGGAAAACAGTTTTGACCTCGGGAAACAGTTCACACTGCCACCCCCTCCACTTCGGGAAAACAGTTTTGACTGTTTCCCAAACACACATGTGATAACTGTATACTGTAGCGGATACTACAACCATTATATACAGTTATCACATGTGATAGGCCGAGGGAAACAGTTCACACTGCCACCCCCTCCACCTCGGGAAAACAGTTTTGACTGTTCCCCAAACACACATGTGATAACTGTTTTATTACCTGATTAATGTTACTGTACGAAACAGTGAAAATGAAAATGTGTTTTATAATGGGAACCTATGGTGAAAAAAGCAACATGACGTCACGCAAACGAAATTCCAGCACGTGAGGGAAACAGTCGAAACTAAAGCCCGGTAACAGTTCGTTTTCACCGGGAACAGTCTTTTCCTTAGTGAATTAGCAAGAAATGACGATATAGCATTTATATAGGAGATCAGGTAATAATAACTGTTTTCCAGATGACATTCATTGTCATCGTTACAATACCTATATACATCTGGATAACAAACCATTGGAAATAAGATCATTCGAATTTGCTGGCATCCTCCTTTTTTCGATTTACCTGTCAAATGCATATAGTGCTTAAAAGGAAACAATGTTTATGTTTATACTTTAACCTTTATCTCTATTTACAAACATGGAAATTCAGGTTATGTGCCCTTTCTATCGGAGAGACCTGCATTTGAATAAAACTTTAGAAAAAGAAGAAAACTTGACAATACTGGCCATTTCTCAAAATGGTGAATCAATTAATGAATTTTGAACAGAAAGAATCAGATTTCAGTTTTTCCTAGGGTATTTATATTAAATCATGGGGCATCTGGGACGGACACATGATTCACTAATGAAAATTGAATTTAAATTGAAAAAGTATAATGACGTGAACATAATGATAATATTAACATTCAGGGATATATACATGTATAATTATATCATTTCTGAAACAAAAACTGTCACAATAAGTCGAATGGCTACTGAGTATTAGATAAATAAAGTATACCATGTAATAGTATTCAAATTAAACATCTGTTTAACTATATATAAATTAGTGGTTCTGGAAAACATTTTCCAGTTAGAGCTAGTGGAGTAACAGCAGGTATTTCGAATGTAGTGCAGTACACTGTTTTCCAGGCTAAGAATACGTAGTAGTATGACTTTGGGATCATTTGACACAATATGTTTGACGTTGGTTTAAACAGTATTTATTCAAGAATAGTGATGAACAGTATTTCAAATAATACATATACAGGAATTGAAAACAAGCTTCGGGATGTTCCCCGAGCAACTTATTATGGGGTCCATGTTTCTCAACTTATTCGTTTTTCTAGAGCCTTGTATAACTAAATAAGAGGCCCAAGAGGGCCTGTGGACGGTCTACTTGGTAAATGGCTCTTATATCAGGGATTGTCGTCATAAAATTCCTATTGTTAAAACATTAATAAAAAGATAAGTTAGGTAACACCATACGACATTTTAATAAGCTGCGACTGAATGGAGATGGACAGACAAAAACGCATACAGACGTTCTGATGGGTGGATTGTCGGATGAATGGATGCACAGACATGTATGCATGCTTCGTTTTTAACACTTAAATAGTTTTAATTGTTTACAAAATGTTTATGAACAGCCTGTCGCAAGGGGTTTACAATATCAACATGATACACAATGTCATAGCTAATTTTAAAACATGCTGTAATATCGTTTACAGATACCGCTTGATATGTTCACTGACGTGATAAATACTAGATGGTCAACTATATCAGCTGTGTATGTTCTTAAAACAGTACGATTGAAACTAAATAAGCCTTATATCATACAAATGTCTAATCCCGAATGTGTACGGCAAAAACTTATGTAATCATAACATTATATATAACATATTTTTTAAAGTGTGATATAATAGTTAACTACAACAGAGGTTTATTTCAACAACTAATTCATACTGCAACGTCCGAAGGAATACCACTTTACACAGTTAACTCAAGCAATACAAGCCACCAGAACAGCACCACTGTGAGGGAGAGAAATGCCTACTATTCAAACTGCGTAGATGAAATATTGTAAAATATCAATTTACCGACTATCTTTTGAATATGTTAAACTATTCAATTCGTAACCAGACATATAATTTGACATGTCTGGTTTTAAATTAGCAGAGCGACGTCAATAATGCATATCTTTTAATGCATTTTGAAAGCCCCATTCTGAAAAGACTGGGTGAAAGATATTGTATTACCTCAGAATAATAACACTGTTAAATATCAACAAAAGCACACACTTGTCACTTTAACGAGATTATATCATATCATAAATTATGTTCCGTTCCCGAAATAATGAATGTGACTAAAATATTTGGCAAGTAGCTTAAGTCGTAATAAATAGTTTGAAAACGTAAAGTTGAAGACCAGAATTAGACCAACATCTCTCTTGTGTTAGGCAACTGCGTGGAGACAACAGCCAGAACTAGAATTGACTCTACTGAGTTATGTGGGTGAGAAAGCTCTGTATGTACGTTGTTCATTCCATATCTCGATGCACACTTGACTGTTCTTTCCTTATGGGGTCAGACGAGATTTTTTCTTTGTTGGTGCATCGTCAAACGCACTTCATTAACACACACAGGTGCGCGAGTGCAAACCTACACCACAGACACAATTATTTATACATCTATTTGTTTTAAATATCAAGGACGTCATGCAAACATGTTTTGCATAAGATAATGACACGTCAATCAAACAATATTTGAAGTAATATTAATTTGTTTGACACATGTTTTTTAAGAAATATATTGTGAGTGGTTTTAAACGATATCCTATTGTAATTATGCCATAAGTAAAAGTAATTCAAATTTACTGCATATCAGGTAAATAAACTTAATAAATAAGTCTTGATTTTGGTGGTGCTGGTACTTTTAATAGGTATTTTGCCAGTATGTAATTTTAACAAACATATTATTTGTTGTGTATGACTAAAACTAAATGTATGTATTAAAATAATTTTCTTAAGCGTTCCATTTTTCGGGAAATTTAGCTCATAATTTCTATAGTCAGAACACATCCTATAATTGTATTCTCTTTTTATATTTGGAATCATGTTGATCGAGTGGTAATAACAGAAAACAATACCGTTTCCTGGTATAATGCACTATTGTTCTTCTAGTCTCAGTATACCTCAGAGGAGCATTTTCTTGTTATAAAACATTGGCAGCAGGAGATACTCAAACATGCTTGCTTTTAATTATCGATAAACACAATACTCGCCGTTCATGCAAGCCATCGGATCCACCTAACATACTCTCACTTTCGGTGCTCAAACGAATACTGGGTCTGCATATTCAATTTAACATAAATATGCCCCTGCCATATACCCTATAATTATATTATATACACATAGCCTCTATATCCTTACACACTTTGTCCTCGCAACCAATATATCATTACACTGTATGTCTCTTTAACATCTATATCCGTTCATATTATGTCCCCATACCCTCATATACTTACATATTATATCCCATACCCTTTATATCCTTACATATCCTTACATAGTATTCCCTGTACCCATATTTTCCAATATACTCTATATATTACATCCCTATATCCTATATAACCTCCAATGTTGTATCCCGTACTCTCTATATCCGTTCATATTGTGTCCCCATACCCTCCATATACTTACATACCCTTTATATCCTTACAGATCCTTACATAGTATGTCCCCGTACCCTCTATATCATTATCCTCCAATATACCCTATATAGTATATCCCCATACCCAATATATCCTCCACTGTCATGTCCCGTGTCTCTATATCCGTTGATATTATGTCCATTTACCCTGAATTTCCTTACATATTATAACCATATACTCTTTATATCCTTACATATCCTTGCATATTATGTCCACATACCTTATCCCCATATACTTATATACTATGTCCCCACACCCTCTGTTTAATATAGAGGGTGTGGGAACATACAATATAAGGATATATAGGGATATTATCCTTACATAATTATTATATCCCCATACACTATATATCCTTGCATAATATGTCCCATACCCTCCGTATACTTACATTATTATGTCCCCGTACTCTCTATCTACTTATATATTATAACCCCATGGTATCCCCATGGTACCCTTTACATCCTTATATAATATGTCCCCGTACTCTCTAAATGCTTTCGTAATATGCTTGCGTACTCTCTATATCCTTCAGATTATGTCGCCATACCCTCTATACATCTACATATTATATCTACATGCTCTATATATATTTTAATACACATTATTTCCCCGTACCATTTATATGTCCCCGTACCTTCTATATCTTTACATAATATGCCCCCGTACATACTATGTTCCGATGTCCACATATTCTCATATACGATGAAGTGGAAAAGAATGTCGTAAGTGATATATAAACCCGTAGAAGTTGTACATTTATATGCAAGCTTAAGCATAATAAGGCCGTGTCTACCAGTTAAGACCCAACCTTTTATAAATATTAATGTCGTATCTACCACTTACAACCTTGTATGATTATAGCTTTGCAGTTACGACCTTTTTTGCAAAATATAGCACATCTGCTTTCACTTACGACAAAAAATAGATGCATAAATCCCTGCTAAAGCCAACTGGAATGAGGAAGGATACCAAACTGAAAGTTACGCAATCGTGTACTGTGTATTGTTTTTGCTACGGCCATGTAAGGTCGACCTTTATATAAATCCAGACCGTTTATATGCCTTTATTCCTTATTAACTTTGCCTTTTCTGTTTGTCGTTTTGTCGTTTTGCGGTTTTCAACTTCTCTGAAACAACTGTATATTTTGCTATAATTGTACCCATATAAATGTATATTCAAAAGGAACCGCGTCTAAGTGAACTATGCAAATCATAAATGAGTTGAACTCGTATAAGATATACGTAAAATGTGTTGTGAATTCATGGAGGATCTTACATAGATGCTCATTTATTTTTGAATTTATTAACGAGTTTGAATACAGTATATAATAAAAATAAGATATGATGCGACTGCATGCGTTATATAGAGTTTAATTAACATTGTTGAAGTTATACGGGAAAATAATTCCCGAGTGAGAAAGATTCTTGCGATATAGAAACGAGTGCCTTTTCGCACGAGTTTCTATATCGCAAGAAAATGTCTCACGAGTGAATTATTTTCCGTTTGACGACAAAAATGTTAATTAAACTATATAATATATATTCTGTGATGAATTTCTTTCCAATCATCTTTTGACACAAGTATTCCTTCTTCTGTCACTCCTTTGGCGACAGTGCGGAGTAATATCATGACGTCAATTCGGGACGTAATATCGTGACGTCTATCGTTTAGTTCATAGCATAGTTTAAAGACAGCACAGTAGAGGAAGGGATATGTTATTGGAGAGCACTGTAATAACAACACATAAAAATATTTTTTAAACTTTAATAGATTTGGCAAATATTGGGCGTGGCATAGATTGAAAAACAAGCCCCAAGCATGGGGTTTAACAATTGGGCTGCCGGTAAGCACAAAAGACCATTATGGCAAGCCCTGACAGCAGAAAGCATTAAGCAATAAAGCAGATTGAATATTACAATATTAAGAACATAAATACATGTGCACCAAATTAAAAGTTCATTATGAAAGCAACTTTTCTTATAAGCATTTAAGCAAGTGTTGAAAACACGGTTGATATTCAAGCATAATTACAAGTGCACCGAATTCAATCAATTGTTTTTTATCAATTCGTACGGACAGCAAATTTGTATATAATTTATGTTTATATTACAATTCAGTCTCTGGGTATACAGGAGTTGAATAAAGTTAAACTAAATTTTATATGTCCTTCCTTTCACAACTTCGCTGCCCGCCATATGGATGGGCGCCCGGACACTTCAAGTCATAGTGTCCAGGCTCCCATCCACTGCCAAAAATAGGGGAAACAATTTTTGGCAGCAGCGAAGAGTGCGTATCAAAAACATAATATCCGAATGCCACGCCCAAAACAGAAACGGTGCAAAAAAAGTATTTATTTCCGCATCACTGCCTACTTTCAATGAAACATTAAAATCCAGCCGCTAGCTGGTTAAGAAACAAGTTGTTCCCACATTTGATCAATGAACACCATCCTGTTCAAGACAGATATCATCAGCCTGAATATTTGCGTATGCTAACTGGTCTAAGAAACAAGGTGTTCTCCACAGTTGATAAGCGAAAACCATCCTGTTCAAGACAGGTATCATAAGCCTGAATGTATGGGTGTAGCACATAAAGGCCCCCAATATCTATTATCGCGTTAGCAGCATAACTGCTTAGCCGCTTTTTGGCCCTTGTCCGTGCTACATGATTGATAGAATAACGCCATAAAAGCCGAGGAAGTATTTAAGACCAAACAACGACCACATCTAAAAACTTTTAATGGGTATTTCCCTCAATCATTTCTCCACGACCACATGAGTTGATGCATCAGACATTGGCAAAATAAATAAATGTCAGAAAATGATCCAGTATGTAAAGAAATATAAAAAGATCGGACAGGGAAAATAGCATTCAAGAAGGACAGTAAAACACAAAACACAGAAACAAACATGGAAACAGACAAACAAGAAGGCAAAAGTAATAATAAAAGTAAACGACATCATAAACACAAAAGGGATGACAATAGGGCTACCGCCTTGATAAAGGTTAGAGGATGATTTAACTGTAATGTGTGTCTCGAAAAACAAACTGACTGTTAAACGTTCCTAAATTAGTATCAGGATTATCGATCTTAATCGGTTAAATAATATGAAGTGTAACATGTACATGTTACTCAGTTGCGGACTTTAATGATTTCTGATAAAGCATGTATCTTTCCTACTGTTTCGCGTGCCGTGGTTATTTTCATTTTAGTCAGCAAACAACTGATATACATTTGTTCGGTCAGCAAACAACTGATATACATTTGTTTGTGTACAGTATGCACATTTTCCCAAGTGTATTAACTTTTGTCTCCTGGATAATCAAGTTTATTTCTATTTTAAACATGACTTTAACTGCATTTTTACCTTTGACCTACGATCGATTTTAGACTTTTGTAATCAATCATCATCATCAAGCGCCTAAGTAATTGATGAACAGTAAGTCAATCAATCGGTACATGACTGTTTACAGGCTACAAGCCCAATTTATGTCGGTGCTCCACTGTTTTATCAGCCGCAACAGAAATACCAATTACTTGCATAACGATCTACAACTATCTAAAGGCTAAACCATCTAACACTCCGACAACCATACACGAAGAACATATATCCTTTTCAAGTAAACTAGCCCGCATTAAAAATGTGTAAACTCCCTTTAACTAATACATAAAGATGTCATCGTGATGCTTACTATTGAAATGACATTTATCTCATTTATCACCTTCTTGTATGACAACCTAAGATGAAGTTGTTGACTTGGAGGAAATGTGTTATTAAAATACAATTTGCAACCTGCCCAGGATCTATTGTGCATATACCATTTGGACGCCCTGGTATTTATATACCTTTGAATATGACTATTGACTATAAACCCCAGAGCTACACACACACACACACACACACACACAGACACACACACACACACACATACACACACACTGCAGTGTGGAACCCTGCAGAGAAGTTGTTACTTTGAATAGACCATGCACATAACTGGTTTAAAGTGCTGTGTATTGACTACGGACAATCCGCAAAGGAACAGATAACTAAACTTCAATGAACCCCTGGCAAAAATACATGGTGCAGGATAAATAAAACATCAACCTGGTGCAGGATAATTGAAACCTCATCGATCTAATGGATTGGCCCAACAATAAACCAATGATCAAATGGAATAGCCTTAAAATGAGGCACTATGATAAGTATGTAACTTTTTTCCATGTCTTGAATATGTACACCACTGATAAAGCACTGGTAAAGCACTGTCGATGCATTAAATATGAATATATTAAACAATTGTAGGGATATATTCCCAAACTCTACACGACATTGTTTCGAAATTCACAAAGCTGCTATGTGGCGTAGGTTTATCTTGTATAACAGGTAAAACGTGGAACTTTACATACAATACCAACACTGGAGGACTCTATGACCTGTTCCACACATTGCATCCGATACCGACATAGAAACTTTTGACTGGTGTTAAGTCAACTTGATGGTTACACGAACTGAAATATAAGGCAAAATGTCCTAGAGAATGAAACAAATTAAGCCTTGAAAGATGTGATAGAGATCCAATTAAAATTAGGCAGAATCAGCAACAGCATCAGTATAAAAAAAACAGCCACTGTAATGAAAACATTATTGTACGCAAACTGAATAACTGTCAAGTTGATCGCTAGACGAAAAGCATGGAATGTTTTATAAACAGTCAATTTAAAAGAAAGGCAAGTACAATTGAGGCATGAATAATTTTAAACTGTTAAACAGTATTAATTCAAATTAAAATAATGCCATATCGGACACAATACTTCCGCACTATCTTTGACGCACGCACGGACGGTATGACGTCACTTACCGCTCTGGGTCATGAATATTCATTGCCTCCATTGTCAGACCAACAACTTTTATTAGTAGCAACAGCCAACAGCAGCAAGGTAAAATTAGCTGAAATAAACAACTGGTGAGATGTAATTATCAGCAGTAAGAAAACATGTTGCCTAAACACTCCAGTTACATGGGTAGCATCATAAAACAACACAATTACACGAACAGCCTTGGAGTTAAATAATAGCAGCAGAAGCTAAAACAACGCTGATTATAACAGGCTAACATTATGGCTAGATACAACATTTTTCCATCAACTAGATGGTGTCCAAGAAATTATTCTTATATAACTGGTTTTCATAAAAGTTCTTAAATAATATATGCAGTAAATATGGTGATAATGAGATTATATTTAGCTCTGCTGAACGAAAAAAATAAAAAATATATTTAAGGGACACAAGGTTATCCAAAGCATACATATTTTCTAAAAATTCAATATCTCTGTTTGCCTTGAAAACAAAATGGTGTTTTTTCTGCAGGACACGAGGTAAACATAATCTAATTGCGAAGTAATTGGATATTTATGCAAAGCGTTTGTTCTCTGTACGTACGGCCTGGACCCAGGTTTATAAACCTATTATGCGCTTCAGTGTTTTTAACGCAACACGAACACCATTGGCTTATTAAAACAGCGGGGGCGAGCCCCGTTCATCACCAGGGTTATCAGTAACATATCCCATTCAGGCTCTGTGTTTAACAACAGCCAGTCGGAGTGGAGAATTCTAAAAAGTTTAAAGGAATATTAGAGCTTTGCGGAATATTACATATCAGGCAAGTGACGCTATATCTTATTCACTACAAATATATTAGTAGTTTGTGAAAAAGCCATTGAACTCCATGATATTGGGACATGCGATCCAAAGGCGTCTCGATGTTTATGTGGCATAGATAATCGGTCGAGACATGATTTCAGATTAAAACAATATTAAAATATAAGCTTTTACAGAGCAGGGTTTAGTCCCCTGTGTGTCATAAAATGAGGCGTTAAGTGCCCTATTTCAGAGTAATATTTAGTCAGCATATAGTTCCCACTCATATACAGAGGCGTACATAGAGTCCTTATTGCAGAGCAGTGTCTAGACTATTGCAATTACAGTGCACCATTTGTAATAAATAGAGGCGTTTATGCTATGTGATAGTCTTACCGGTGTTAATGTAGGACTATAAATAACTAAGAACTAACAACTTGTTCTAACTAATAATCTGTAATTACAATGTTATTCTGAGCAGCAGTAGTCAGTGTTTCAGACTGGAGTGCGTGGTAAGAGAGTGTCTGTTATAATAAATACTGATAAAGGCGATCCTTTGGGAGCAACAAACACAATTAAGAGAATAAAGCAGCAGACTCGGTTTTATTTTCTGTTCATTGAGTCTTTATAAGACGACAATACAACAACTGCCCTTTCTAAATTCAGAGTTATAAGTTCTTTCATAATATAAGAATGCGTATAACAAGTTCATAGATATAAGGATTTCTTGACAGAATTCATTAATGTTCATATACAAACGATTTGTTCTTGGTCAGATTGGCAGCTGGAGATTAATCTCCAGTATCGCAGGCCGCGAGGATCTTTGGTCCATTCAAACGTCATATAGATCTGACTTTATAAAGTGTCAGTTTATTGCTGATTATCTTACACCTCCCGGCGGCACACTGAGGTTGATTAATGGGCATTTAATCCAGCATGTTTCGAAGTGTATGGTAGTTCCATGATGATTACACCGATTATGTGGCCGCCTTGATCGGGCTAATGAGCATTCAACAGGAAGGTGTTACATGACAGTTTAGTTAGACACAAACATTTTGCTTTTAATGTGTGTTTTTTGACGAGACATTTTTGCTCTTTGCGGCACTTTGGCGGGAAGTAAACCTTCACTTTGACACCGTGATTTTCCTTCTTTTAAGAAGGTGTCTTCTGTTCCTACGGTAAATGGCATTATCATCTTTTGTCATAACCGAGTAGGATCGTTAATTATGTTTTTTAACTACGAGATCAGGTTTCCACATTTGTTAGATGGTTGAATTCTTACTGTGTCTCTAATTGACAAGGGGCTCAGAGGTTTCGCATTCTTGTCATAAAACCGTTTCAATTTGTTACCGTACAGCAATTTGTCATAAATAGAGGCTTTTTAAGCTCCCCTCTTTACAATAATCAAATATCATGTACACTCCCACTCATGCGCCTTCAAAAAGAGCGTTATCTAGTGCCCTCGCACACATGTAACCATTAAGACCATATCATACAGAGAGGCGCCAGGCCCATTACTACAGAGCAGCGTCTAGTTTCATTGTTTAGTTCCCTCTCATACATAGAGGCGTCAAGTGCCTTATTAAGTCAGGTGCCCCCTTTTTACAGAGCATTGTTTAGTTCCCTATCATACATAGAGACGTCAAGTGCCTTACTACGGTGTCGTTTGAGTGCCTCTCGCATACATCAGACTATCATAGAGCGGCGTTTAGTGCCCTCTTATACACAGAGGCGTCAAGTGCCTTACTACGGTGTCGTTTGAGTGCCTCTCGCATACATAGAGGCATTACGTGCCTTATTATAGAGCGGTATTTTAGTGCTCTTTCATATATAGAGGCGTTAAGTGCCTTATTATAGAGCGGTGTTTTAGTGCCCTCTCATACAGCGAGGCGTTAAGTGCCCGATTATAGAGCGGTATTTTAGTGCCCTATCATGCATAGAGGAGTTAAGTGCCTTATTTTAGAGCGGTATTTTAGTGCCCTCTCATACATCGAGGCGTTAGGTGCCCGATTCTAGAGCAAAATGTTAGTGCCCTCTCACACATCTGGGCGTTAAGTGCCTTATTATAGAGAGGCATTTTTAGTGCCCTCACATACATTCGAGGCGCTAAGTGCCTTATTATAGAGCAGTATTTCAGTGCTCTCTCACACATCTGGGCGTTATGTGCCTTATTATAGAGAGGCATTTTTAGTGCCCTCACATACATTCGAGGCGCTAAGTGCCTTATTATAGAGCAGTATTTCAGTGCCCTTTCATACATCAGGGCGTTAAGTGACCGTTTATAGAGCGTTATTTTAGTGCCCTCTCATACATTCGAGACGTTAAGTGCCTTATTATAGAGCGGTATTTTAGTGCCCTCTCATACATAAAGGCGTAAAGTGCCTTATTATAGAGCGGTATTATAACACACCGGGTAATAACAAAAGCGCTGTCAGTACCCGACTACCGGCCACACCGAGTCGACTTCCGGCCACACCGAGTAATAACAAAAGCGCTGTCAGTATCCGACTACCGGCCACACCGGGTAATAACAAAAGCGCTGTCAGTATCCGACTACCGGCCACACCGAATAATAACAAAAGCGCTGTCAGTATCCGACTACCGGCCACACCGAGTAATAACAAAAGCGCTGTCAGTATCCGACTACCGGCCACACCGAGTAATAACAAAAGCGCTGTCAGTACCCGACTACCGGCCACACCGAGTAATAACAAAAGCGCTGTCAGTATCCGACTACCGGATCCAGAAGCATACAATATATGTTTCGGTATCAATACTCAACAGTCAATACTTACTCTACAACTTTAATGAAAACCATTTATCATCTAAGCGTCATTTTAAAAATTAAAACATTAATGAATGCCAATCTTTCTATTCGCAAAAGAAGCAAACTTAGACACCAGTATCAAATGAACAAGTCAACCTTATATATATTCACTAACATGGCAGTAATTACCGTGCATAAGGTAATGTTTTCTTTATAAACTTCTTCAGGATAGTTAACAATTGAAGGATTTTTTTTTGCATTTTTTTATTTTTAATTTTCAACTGACATCGACAATGAATGCTTCTGACTGACTAAATCGCTTTTAGACGCAGTTCTTCGTGACATACTTCTACTTTATAATGTTAATTATGACAACGCCATTGGTTCATTGTATAGTATGCACATAATATCATGGATGAACGATGTTTAACGGCGTATTAACCCATTACATGTATGTACAGCTGCTCCAAGAGAGGCGAGTAATACATTGTGCACTGGGCCACGCCAGCCCTCACATGACAACATAAAACATGACGCAAATAGATATTCACATAATTTGAATCACTTTACCAATATATCACAGTCCATTCACTTTCCGTTATCATACAGCTTAAAATATACTTATCTGGGCCAAACACGGGCCCTGGGGAGAAGCATGTTGAAAGTCCTAATACAGTACCCTATCGATTGATCGGTTGTATTATATAACAAACAGCAGCTGGTGTAACATTTCTTATTTCAAATAAATCTTTAAATATTAACATTAGCTCATCATCCTTCACTAGCATAATTTGGCAGTTGTTATAATATTCGCTAATATCACGTGTATACTATTTATGTGCACATCTACACACCCTCATTTATTAAATAAATTCATCCATTTAAATTCATCCATTTATTGGATAAATTGAAAGAATAAATGAACGAACGAAAAAACAAACGAATGGATTAATTGATTGAATGAATTGATGAAGGATGACTGACTGACTGACTGACTGACTGACTGACTGACTGACTGACTGACTGACTGACTGAAGAAATAATGAATGAATGAATAAATTAATTAATTAATGCATGAATTAATTCATTGAATAAGTGAGTAAGTGGGTGCGTACGTGCGTGCGTGCGTGTGTGTGTGCGTGCGTTTGTGCGTGTGTGAGCAGGCGAGCGAACGAGCCAACAAATGAACGAACGAAGGAATAGTCGGACGAACAAAAGAACGAACGAACGAGAACGAACGAATGAATCTATGAATTAATTGATTGAATGAATTAATTAATTTATGGATGGAGGAATGAATAAATGAGTGAGTGAGTGAGTGAGAATGAGTGAGTGAGTGAGTGATTGAGTGAGTGAGTGAGTGAGATAGTGAGTGAGTGAATGAGTGAGTTAGAGAGCGAGTGAGTGAGTGAGTGCGCTAGCCAGCGAGTGAGTGAGTGAGTGAGTGGGTCTGTGGATGGGTGGGTGGGTGGGTTGGTGGGTGGGTGGGTTGGTGGGTTGGTGGGTGGGTGGGTGGGTGGGTTTGGGTGGGTGGGTGGGTGGGTGGGTGGGTGAGTGAGTGAGTGAGTGAGTGAGTGAGTGAGTGAGTGAGTGAGTGAGTGAGTGAGTGAGTGAGTGAGTGAGTGAGTGAGTGAGTGAGTGAGTGAGTGAGTGAGTGAGTGAGTGAGTGAGTGAGTGAGTGAGTGAGTGAGTGAGTGAGTGAGTGAGTGAGTGAGTGAGTGAGTGAGTGAGTGAGTGAGTGAGTGAGTGAGTGAGTGAGTGAGTGAGTGAGTGAGTGAGTGAGTGAGTGAGTGAGTGAGTGAGTGAGTGAGTGAGTGAGTGAGTGAGTGAGTGAGTGAGTGAGTGAGTGAGTGAGTGAGTGAGTGAGTGAGTGAGTGAGTGAGTGAGTGAGTGAGTGAGTGAGTGAGTGAGTGAGTGAGTGAGTGAGTGAGTGAGTGAGTGAGTGAGTGAGTGAGTGCGTGAGTGAGTGAGTGAGTGAGTGAGTGAGTGAGTGAGTGAGTGAGTGAGTGAGTGAGTGAGTGAGTGAGTGAGTGAGTGAGTGAGAATGAATTAGTTAATGTATAGACGTTGACCCATTACCAACATTAATTTCGTCTCTTAGCCACTGACATTGTCTACATGTCATTTCGTGAAAAGGAATACTTGGGAGTTATCCAACAACCGAAATTCAATTGCATTATGTGAGAAGAAAATCTAAATAGTGTAAACGCATAGCACAAATTGGGTTTGTTATCTTCAAAACGTAGTAAGATATTGTTGATATTCAAGGACTGAAATTATTATATAAAATAACGCTCCCGTAGAATCATTTAATTGGATATGTAAATTTCGAATAAATGCGTCGTTAAGCCTGTGAGATACATGTTCATACAGCTGGCCGTACTCCATAAAACCCTCGAGTTCTTCACTCCTTGTTTTGCAATAATATACATCCGAGTCGTTACACTTTCCAGGCAGGAAATGTGAGCCATTTCAAAAATCTAAATAATGAATTTGTCATACTACAACGTGTTAATACTTATATTCAAAACCATATTAAAAGTTATTTTTCTTTTTCCACCAGACCAATTTACCCGTATCGTACTCATGTTTAATTCCTGAAATGAAGTGTCTATATGTTAACATATATGACGTCAAAATAATGATGTCACCAAAGATTGGAGGATAATTTCATATCTTACAAGGGCTGGCGTGACGCAGTCGGTAGCGCGGCAGATTTGTGACCGGAGGCCAAGGGTTCAATCCTTCGTGGTGCCACTGAGTTCCGTCGGTTTTTTCTTGTGTAAGACACTTTACCTTAGCTTCGTCCGTCGGATGGGGACGTAAAGCGGGCGGTCCCGTATATCGGTCTATCCTCCGAGCACGTTAAAGAACCATAGGAATCTATTCGATAATAAGAGTAGGGCAGGTTTCCGGATTCCTATGTATCCTTCCCCTCTCTCTGGGGCGGCTCTAAATAACCTGTGTTGTGTTGATGAGCCGTTAAACAACATTCAGTTCAATTCGTTTATCACAATGTTGGTGCGTGATTGTTGGTGTTTTGTGTGTCTATAAAAGTGCAATCAATACTACATCTACATACCCCTAATGACTAAAACTCAGAGAATCGATAAGAAAAAAGTGGTAGGCAGCGTAATCTCTGACATTTTTACTTTGTATTGAAAGTAAAAAAAAGAGAAAATCGTCTTAAATAAATCACAGGACAATTCACAACACAACGAGTGGTGAAGACAGGATTACCGACTTGGATCGGTCAGTTGACAATAAGGTCTACTGGTTAGCTTAAAGCAATTTTATTAGTACACAACCGCGCTATTGTCCTGTCTTCAATTTCAAATTGACAAGACAGTGTAAATAAAAGAACATCCCATCACAAGTAAATATCTAACAATAAAGTTCACATCCAGAGAAATTATGAAACAATACACTTGTTATTGTAAAACTATATAAAAATAATAAGAAACACCTCAGCATATATCCAAAATTGTAATGAACAACCACGGCAGTTGCACCCAAAGAAAAAGCCAATCCAGGGCACGACTAGGAAACCCGAAGGACGAAATTTCATGCAGCAACCTCCACTTTCTGGGTGTCAGAGGATTCAATCATGGAGTCCCACGTGATGAAATGTTCAGGAGTCCATGTCGCAAGACGTATACATGGGCTCAAGTATATTGAGCCTTGACCAATCAATGTTAGTGTATTTGACCTTTGTTTTTAACACAGATAGAATATTTACACTATCAATTCAATTACACAACCCACTATAGGTGTCTGAACAATGCTACATGTATCGTATGTGATCAGTATGTTGTTCCTTAACCAGATATCATTATGGAGCACTGTGGTTTAGTGGTAGAGCGTTGGATCCATGATTTAAAGGTCGTGGGTCGATCCGCGCAAGTGTGTTGTGTTCCTGGGCTTTATCTGTATTGCTTAGAACTGGTTATACCAAGGAAGACATCGAGAGTGATTCCAATAAGTTCAGAGAGCTTCCGTTACAATCGATGTAAAATAATGAAGTGTAACTACAACTAACCAGATGTACATACATCTCACTGCACCTCCATTCGTGATTTGACACTAAAGTGCACTGTAGCACCCCATAACGCTCGTTATACGTTGGTTGTAGCACCGCATAATGCTCCCTCCGAATAACGCTTCCCGGGAAGCATTTTACGGAGACGATGTATACTCAATCCGCATGAAGCTCCCCAGCTTGATAAGAACAAGACATAAATAATAATAATAGGAACAATACATCAATAATAATAATAAAAAAATAAAAAAAATAATAATATTTTTATAATATTGTTATCATCATCATCTTCATTATCATCACCACCATCATCATCATCATCATCATCATCATCATCATCATCATCATCATCATCATCTTATTATTATTATTATTATTTAACAAATTATTTCAAGATGTTGTGATTTTGCGCAGTGTACGATCATCGACGTGTTACAGAGTATTGGACATTTGGTATAGACAATAATTACTGGCAGATTGCTATAACATTGCTTTATCAGCACAGTGAAATGCTTCTTTTGTTATATAACTTTATACAAGTTTTAAATATAGCTATATATTGCTCTTTTACGTATTCGAGTACCTTGGGTACCTTGGTCAGTGATGAGGATAATTTGATGATGATGATGATGATGAGGATGATGATGTGGAAGTTGATGAAGTTGATGATGATGATGATGATGATGATGATGATGATGTTTATGATGATGATGATGTTGATGATGATGATGATGATGATGACTGACTGATGATGCTGCTTTTGATGATGATGATGTTGTTGATGACGATGATGATGATGATGATGATGATGTTTATGATGATGATGATGATAAAGAAGACTGACTGCTGCTGCTGCTGCTGCTTTTGATGATGATGATGATGATGATATTTTGCTTGTTTATTACGATGACGTTGATCATGATCTAGTTAGGGAGCTTTATGCGGAACGTTTGTCGACTAGCTCAAAATCATATGTACATGTCTTCTGCATAAAGCTACAGGGGAGCTTTAAGTGAAAGAAGGGTACGAATAAAACTCCTGTGGAGCTTAAGTGGATGTAAGATAGGCATAATGCTCCCCGGGAGAGCGTTATGCGAAGGGAGCTTTATACGGTCTAACAGTGCACACTCTGTATAAATACAGGTACTCGTTACCATAAATGTAGGTAGAGATGACAGTGATACCGTCGCGTGCCAATTATGCATAGCCGATATAATGATAACTGTCTGTCGTAGTTATGATCGTTACACGTATATAATACTTGTTTCATTTTCATCAAGTTTGTTAACTAAATAAACTGTGATTTAGATGTTACTGTTAAGGTATCATCATTATTTCTAAGACTACCAGCATATTGGCATACTTACTCTAGGTGTTGCCTTCTTTACAATAACTAACGAACGTAATGATTAAAAAAAAATCTTTTTATACCAATTGTTGACAGTATGGTAATATAAGGAGAAAATGAACATTCGTTTAAAATACATGATTTACCAACCCTGACTATTCAATTACGCATTCAAATAACCCATTTTATTTTATTCGTATTATCTCGGTATATAGAGTAAGGCCTTGTTCTTCATCTTGCATGCTGGTAACATATATTTGATTTTTTGATTTATCTTCATCACAAATATTTCTTTCTTCATATCGATTACACACTGTTAAATGTATCTTCGAACCTAAACTTAAAAAATCAAATGAAAAGATATTATAATGGGACACCGTTCGCATGCTTTAAAGAAAAAGGCAAACACGTTACGAGTGAAATTACCGTATTCAGCAATTAAATCGTGGTAATTCAATGTAGATAGAAGGGGGGTTGTAATGAACTGATTTCAAAGTGCTTTGTATGCTTATACCTTGGTCCGCTACACAGCTTATTTAACAAATATCATATTATAATCTACCTAAACTGTATTTACTTATATCTCCTTAAATGTTTATTTTGAATGCTGCATTTGTATAACCAAACCGTTATGAATAAGGTGTTTTATAATCACTATATATAATGCCTTCAAATTAGGATGTCATATCATTGACAGAATTTAAACAAAGCAATATTGAGAACAAATGTTTACCTCATGATTATATTAAAACTTCGGCAATTACAGGTAAACGGATCTGACACTTATCAAAACCATAGACGCGTTATTACATGTATTGCATTGCGCATGACCCCTCTAACCCGATTGCACCTTGTGAATCCTTGAAACGTAAGAAAGGTGCATAAACGTCTTGTTCTTTGGTCGTACCCTAGGATAGTTTTCTGATTTAATGCAACTATAATAACATCTTGGTGTGTTTCTAGTTAGTTCTATGTTTTATATATCGTTACATAACATTAATTGGATCGTTTGCTAATTTATCCGAATGTGTATTGCTAGAGATATGTTTTTGACAAGATGTAATATTATTTGCACTGTATTGTCAATTAGGACGATGAATAAAAGCAAAATAGCGAGATTTTGTAAACCTAAAGTCGATTCAAGATAACCAGTAGGCTATATGTCCTACTGTCGGTTACTCCGTTTTCGCTAATCTATATGTTGTGCTTTGTCCTGTTCATGTTTTGCTCATTTGATTTAGTGTGTCGTACTTTGCGGACATACCTAGCCACTGCGGACATACCTAGCCACTGCGTTTGGGTGTCTGATTTCTATGTGACTTTTTTTTCATTCTTTGAGACTACTGAAAGTCAGTTGCACTGTTACACTAATATTTAATATGAATACTAGTTTGGGAATATATACTATAAACTTATTAATGAAATATAAATTGTATTGTTTAGTATTGTAATGCTTTGCGAATCATTATTGCAAAACATAATTAATTTAAAGGGAAACAATCCCGTGTTGTAAACCAAAAGAAACACTACAATACAGTATGCACTGTCAATTTGATTCCATAAATTGTATCCTTCCAGAAACGTAAAGAGACCACAATTAGTCTTAAAAGAACTGTATTTAATTCATATATTATCAACTTAAAAAGTACCAATAGTTAGCGAATATTATTGCGAATATTATTATGTGTAGCATGGTCGATGACATTCCTTTGTATTTGCACAGTTGTAAATCAGTTGAGTGGAATGATTGTGTTGTATCAAATGATTGTAACGATTGTGTTTTATCACATGATTGGAATGATTGTGTTGTATCACATGATTGGAATGATTGTGTTGTATTACATGATTGGAATGATTGTGTTGTATTACATGATTGTAATGATTGTGTTGTATCTCATGATTGTAATGATTGTGTTGTATCACATGATTGGAATGATTGTGTTGTATTACATGATTGTAATAATTGTAATGATTGTGTTGTATCACATGATTGGAATGATTGTGTTGTATTACATGATTGTAATGATTGTGTTGTATCTCATGATTGTAATGATTGTGTTGTTTCACATGACTGTAATGATTGTGTTGTATCACATGATTGGAATGATTGTGTTGTATCACATGATTGTAATGATTGTGTTGTATCACATGACTGTAATGATTGTGTTGTATCACATGATTGTAATGATCGTGTTGTATCACATGATTGTAATGATTGTGCTGTATCACATGATTGTAATGAGTGTGTTGTATTACATGATTGTAATGATTGATTTATATCAGATGATTGTAATGATTATGTTGTATTACATGATTGTAATGATTATGTTATATTACATGCTTGTAATGCTTGTGTTGTATCAGATGATTGTACATGTAATGATTGTGTTTTATCACATGATTGGAATGCTTGTGTTGTATCACATGATTGGAATGATTGTGTTGTATAACATGATTGTAATTATTGTAATGATTGTGTTGTATCACATGATTGGAATGATTGTGTTTCACATGATTGGAATGATTGTGTTGTATCAGATGATTGTAATGATTGTGTTGTATCACATGATTGTAATGATTGTGTTGTATCACATTATTGTAATGATTGTGTTGTATCACATGATTGTAATGATTGTGCTGTATTACATGATTGCAATGACTGTGTTGTATCAGATGATTGGAATGATTGTGTTGTATCACATGATTTGAATGATTGTGTTGTATTACATGATTGTAATGATTGTAATGATTGTATTGTATCACATGATTGGAATGATTGTGTCGTATCACATGATTGTAATGATTGTGTTGTATTACATGATTGTAATGATTGTAATGATTGTGTTGTATCACATGATTGGAATGGTTGTGTTGTATTACATGACTGTAATGATTGTGTTGTATCACATGATTGTATCACATGATTGTACTGTATGACATGACTGTAATGATTGTGTTGTATCACATGACTGTAATGATTGTGTTGTATCACATGCTTGTGTTGTATCACATGATTGTTATCATTGATTTGTATGACATGATTGTAATGATTGTGTTGTATCACATGCTTGTTATCATTGATTTGTATCACATGATTGTAACGATTGTGCTGTATCACATGACTGGAATGATTGTGTTGTATCACATGATTGTAATGATTGTGATGTCACATGACTGTAATGGTTGTGTTATATCACATGATTGTAATGATTGCGTTGTATCACATGATTGTTATGATTGGGTTGTATCACATGACTGGAATGATTGTGTTGTATCACATGACTGTAATGATTGTGTTGTATCACATGATTGTAATGATTGTGACAAGTAATGATTGTGTTGTATCACATGATTGTAATGACTGTGTTGTATCACATACTTTTTATGATTGTGTTGTATCACATGATTGTGTTATACCACATGATTGTAATGATTGTGTTGTATCACATGATTGTAATGATTGTGTTGTATCACATGATTCTGTTGTACCACATGATTGTAATGATTGTGTTGTATCACATGACTGGAATGATTGTGTTGTATCACATGATTGTAATGATTTTGTTGTATCACGTGACTGTAATTATTGTGTTGTATCACATGACTGTAATGATTGCGTTATATCACATGATTGTAATGATTGTGGCGTATCACATGATTGTGTTGTATCACCTGATTGTAATGATTGTGTTGTATCACATGATTGTGTTGTATCACATGACTGGAATGATTGTGTTGTATCACATGATTGGAATGATTGTGTTGTATCACATGACTTTAATGATTGTGTTGTATCACATGATCGTAATTATTTTGTTGTATCACATGATTGTAATGCTTTTGTTGTATCACGTGACAATTATGATTGTGTTGTATAACATGCTTTGCGGTGTGTAATACAGCTGTGATATATATATCATATTCCACTAGTGTAATATATATATGCAGGCCGAGTCATCTTTCGGTGTTATACGTTCGTGCATGTGCGAAATAGAATGTCCTCGTCGATTCCTGGACGTTTAAAATACTGGATTATGGATATCGACGAGGTAGTTATATGAACGATTTTTGGTGTCGTACGGAGAGGACCGAGTCAGCATACGACGTCCTCATACAAACACACGACGTCATCATGCAAACACACGACGTCATCATACAAATACACGACGTCATCAAACAAACGTACGACGTCATCATACAAACACACGACGTTATCATACGACGACGTGGTAAACAGTCAGCCACACTAATATATATTGCTTGTGAGGCTTTTTGTAGTTATGTGATAAAAAGAATGTCACATTCGTGCCTATATAATATTAAACTTGTTCAACTCGTTGGATAAAATTGGTATGATGCACACCCTGGCATCATATATTTGTATTCAAACTGGTTGAATAAATTCAGTATTATACAGGCACTCTTTTAATATCCTCAATATCTTGTGTTATCTTATCTATTTATTGACTACTGTTGGTATATATTTACTTTAATTGATAGGGTGTTTAGGTGCATTTAAATTATATACTACAGTAAGGGCGAGATCAAACAGAAATGTGATCAGTATCACATTTGAACAGAAGATTACAGAATACAAAATATAACCATTAATCAGCAATTATGACATTGCTTTAAAATTTACCTATTACCCTTAAACACGTACCTACATTTCATAAGTTCAATAAGAAATGGTACAGTAGATAGTAATCAATACGGGTGTTGATGCATATAATATTAGGTGGCTATTGACTACTTTATTACGTATTAGACATAAACAAAGTATTTTAAATTGTCTATATGACACAATAACATGTTGACAAACACATTACGCATGCTTACGTTAACATTTATTGCGTATTTTTATATTTCATTCTATTATTTCAAAAGCGTTACACTCTGGAAAGAAACTGTATTGTGCATTTCTAGATTTTGAACGGGCCTTTCATAAAATAGAAAGATCAATGTTACGGCATAATTTGATTTTAGAAAATGTAAGCTCAAAAATTGTTAGAGCACTTAAATCAATGTATACTGTTGTCAAATCGCGCATTAGATATAAATCAACATTATCAGAACCCATAAGTTCATATGTCGGCCTAAAGCAAGGGGATCCAAGTTCGCCCATCCTATTTATGATGTTCATTAATGAAATCTCAGAAAATGTAAATTCAGACCTTGATGACATATTTTGTACTGACAATCTGAGCTTATTTATGCTGTTATATGCCGATGATGCGGTTGTATTTGCTTCGTCCCCCGCTTCTTTACAGCCGTTACTAAATGACATTCATGTATATTGTAGGACCTGGGGTCTAAAAATAGATACAGAAAAAACTAAAATAATGATATTCGAAAGAGGTCGTCATTCACAATATAATTTCTACCTTCCTGATAGCATAATAGAAGTTGTCACCTAGTTCAAGTATCTGGGCATTTTTTTCTTCAAAAATAGAAATTGTTTAAGAACGCAAAAGAGGTTAGCACAACATGCTTCATTTGCATTGCATAATTTATTTTTCATATTTAGTCAAATAAACTTACCAATATCAGAAAAATGTAGACTTTTTGACACACCAGTTGCCTCTGTATTAACTATAGCTCAGAAGTTTGGGATATGCACGAGGCTAAAGATATTGAAATTATCCATACAAAATTTTGAGGTCAAGAAGTCTACCAATCTCACAGGTTTATACGGTGAATTAGGTCGAGTACCACTCATTATAAAGAGAAAACTTAATACGCTCAGATACTGGTTAAAAATATTACATCTTAATGAAAATATATTGGCCAAAAAAATATATATAATGTTGAAAAACGATGTTGATAATCATAATAATTATAGCGGTTCCAGTTGGGCATATCAAATTAAAGATATCCTTGACAACCTTAGATTTTCTGATGTTTGGTTATATTAATTTGAAGCAGATATTCCATTTGAATTAATAAAACAACGCTTGATTGACTCATATCTTCAAAGTTGGTATTCAAATATCAATAACTCTAACAGGTTAGAATTATACTGCCGCTATAAACACAGTTTTGATATGGAAAAATATTTGAACCTATTAGATGATAACAAATTCAGAATAGCACTCGATAGATTTCGACGCTCCTCTCACAATTTAGCCATTGGAAATGGTAGATATCTAAATATCCCGCGAGAAAAGAGGAAATGTATACATTGTACCCAAAATATAGTAGAAAACGAATACCATTGTTTGCTTGTATGTCCAATATATAGACACTTAAGACAGAAATATTTTAAACCTTACTTTTGCAGATGGTCCACGATAAACAAATTTGATGCGTTAATGTCTAATAACTCGAACAGAACAATTATAAGCTGATCAAAATATGTTTATTATGCATTTAAACTTCGAAATGAAATGCAAGTTTAAATTTCTTTACTACATTTCAACCTTTTCTCCATTTAAGAAAAAAAAAAGGGAAGGAAAAAAAAACAAAAAAAAGCTATAACGCTTCTCTGTAAACTTCAATGTAGATTTTGTATGCCATTTTTTTGATGTTCTCACTGTATTGAATATGTATTGTGTGTAGGCTATAAACGTTGTACTGAATGTTTAATGCTGAATAAAGTTAATATATATATATTTAAATAGCTATTATTAACTAATTGCACAAGTAAATTATTATGATCATCTATCAATAATTTCAAATGAACTTAAAGGAGTATACGACAGTCTTGCAGTTTGTATCAAGCATTAAAATTAGCACTTCAAATCCAGTATAAATTTGACTTTAAACCTGCTTGCATGTAATTAAATAAAACGTTCAGCTTCAATCTTTCTTCGTTTTTCTACCAAATGTTTAAATATATTATTTGTACACTAATATCAACAGTTATTAATATGTAAAAAAATATTTTGTTTTAAACTGTTGTAATAATTATTATTTATGATTAAACAAATAATGTCAGTTATGATGAAAAAATAACACGGGACGCCGTGAGGTTTTTAAAAAAATCATTATTGCCTCATGTTCCTTTAATATGTGCGTGATGCGTTAAAAATGCAATTAAATTCAATTCAAACTTTATTTATTGTCGGATAAGCATTTAACAAAATAGCATTAGCTATGAATAGCTATTTACCGTCATTGCGCAATGAAAGTCTCGAATTGTACCAAATCCATTGAACGTTACGATCGTGTGGGGGTCTCGGTTGCCGAGATAAGCGTTATTTTAGTAAACAAGGCTGAAAGGACATTTAAATTGCAAACAGCGCTTTAAATTCAATAATTACAAAACCCAATTATATCGTGTGTGAATAGATACATTTTTGTATAATCTGATAATAGACGTTATTTATTCTATTGAATTTTAAAGTTGTACTCGGTGTAGAATAAACTGACTGTTTAAATACCGAAAAGCATTCATTTGTTAATTTTGGGGATTTAAGAAGTTTTGATTGCTATGTTAACATTACCGAGAACCACTTAAACTTGGTACTTTTTAGTTTCAAAGAGGAAATTAAGTGAAAGGAAACAACAATGTCTAACTGTAAGCTTAAGCCTAGGTTCAACTCAACATAAAATAGAAATATATATATAAAGCTAGAGCTCAGTACTAGAATATGACGTTAGCGCAAACGTTAGCAGAGATTCACTGACGATTACAACAACAATGCAACATTTATTTAGAAACTGAAATATAAATATACAAAAAAAGTAAAACCAAATATATATATATATATATATTAATAACTCGTGAATTAACCTATACTTTTAAACGACACATATACCTTATTATATGACCTGAACACCTGATAAACTATTTTGTAGTGAAATGTTTCCTTTAGTTGGCGGGTTAGTTTCTTTAAGGACTAAATAACCAGCGCATAGAGCTGCGCTCGTAAGCACAAATGGCGTAAATTACACCAGTGACGTAACAAAAACGCGTCAACATCATATCATTTTTGTAATTTATTCATCCAATGTGTTAATATTTTCCAATTAGTGATTTTGTCACTAACTGACATTCTTCAGTGTCAATTACGAAACGTGCTTTGAAATACATACACATCGGAATTTCATTATGCGGCGTGAAAACTGCTTTAAATATATACTTTAGAAAAAAACTCATATATAATTTAATAACCCTGAGGCTTTTAATACGTGATATCTATCCCAAATAAAAAAAATCACGGAATTAAACTCTATATAGTAAAAAACGTGGCAAATGATCCATCTTAGTAAATACGATTTAAACTAATTCTTAAGAATGTTAGATTACTTTGGGGTTCAAATAACTTCTCAGAACTTAATATACAGTGTTTATATTGAGGAGCCAAAACCGAAAAGAAAAAAAAGAACCTTAAAAGGGACAACATGCTGCCTGAATGAGAAATATCTCTGAAATAATCTGTTCTTTGTTTTTTCTTTTATTGCTATTCATTGTAATGTATTGTAAAGGTTTATGTGATACTGAACCATAACCTAATAATAATGCTACTAAACAGTAAACTACTATTTGTACTACTGCTGTTAACTACTTATAATAATAACAATAATAACACTAATAACGATAATAATAATGATAATATTAATAATAATAATTATACTACTACTATTACTACTACTACTACCAATAATAATAGTAATAATTATCATCATCATCATCATCATAATCATCATCATCATTACCATAATGATGATTTGATGATCGTCAGCAGCAGCAACAGCTGCAGCTGCATCAGCAGCAACATGACCACCATCACCACCACCACCACCACCACCACCACCACCATCATCCTCATAGATATTATATTGGTCATTACACGGACATATGTTTCGACAACACACATAACATTGTATCGCAAAGAAGCGTACATATAAATAATGACTTCTATGTTATAAAGTGTTTTTCCTTTGTCTGCTGTAATGAATAATTAATAAGTATTAGTTTTATAACATGGTTTCAGTTATAATATTTGTTTAGCTGATTATTTTAAATGCCAAATTATGTGCGTAATTGACTCAATGTGGTTCATTCTGACAAAATAAATATTGTTTAATGTTTTTTGGTCAGGTTTTGTCTTTCGATGGATTAAATGTTAAGATTTTGGCATTAAAATTAACATTTTATAATTTGTCGATTGTATTAAGGTTGCAAATATGTGATCCCCGGTTTGGGCCCCGGTCTGGATGAACATTTTCCTAGCCCTGTGACATTTGGCGCCCAACGGGGGATCGTGACTGAGTAAACTCCGAGAAACATGCAAATGATTCTCTGTACCCATGGAAATTCGTGGAAGAATTTCAGTCTGTACGGGGAGCGTGTCACGGTTTATGGATAGCTAACAGGTAGATTGATGTTGCATTGTTCGGCAGGTTAGCTCAGTCGGTAGAGCATCCGAATGTCCCGGGTTCGAGCCCTGGTCTGGATGCACATTTTTCTAGCCCTGTGACATATTGATTTCAAAGTGTTAAGAATATTTGTTTCGTTAACAAGAAATATACGTTGTTTTTTGAGATATTGAGACTACATATTGTTATATATATCATCATCATGAGAAAACAGATGTCGACTACTGTTGTACTCAAGTGTTGCAATATGAATCAAAAAGGAGGCCATATACTGCTTCCGTAGGTTTAAGTTACTTGCTTATGCTACATTGTTAATAAGTTAAACATAGAACGAATACATTTGATTATATTCATTAAAGCAAAATAATAGAATGGTATTACATTCATTTCATTACTAGTGTTTTACATACTTTAATAACGTATATATACACTGACGTATCGCATCGTTCCAATTGTTAATGTGTTGTCCCTTTAAGTTAAATAATAACTTTACATTGGCTACCGGCAAGTAGTATATATTCAGATATTGTTTACCACGCGTGAAGTATTAAGTATGCATTTAAAAGAATTTTAACTAACTATATTCGTGATATTGTTCAACATCGTACCTGAGGTGCATAAGTATATGTTCTCCATTGATAACTATTATCTACGGACTGGCAATATTTCCAGTAAGCGGTACGGGTATGTAGAACACCTACTCGGCTTTACAGTTAAGCATAAACAATACTTTGAATTCATTATTAACGAACCTCATTCCATCGACTGTAAATTGAACTCCACTTTTCCATTTGTGTGCCTCTTCCAACATACACTCGGTGTATGTTTAAGAATCAAGTTTTATGGGAATATCTTTATATCCGTTGTATGTGGATGATACGAGGGTATTGACCATAGGGTAAGAGTGAGGTGTGGTGCACCTTCAAACCTGGTTTAAACACCAGCGGTCTTTTTATGCCACTGACGCTATAAGGCGATAGCCCTGTTGTCAAACTCTTTGTTTGTCTGATATAATATCTGGCCTTTTATTCATCTTTGTAATTATTGTTTGTTTCTGTTCGTGTTTTTGGATGACTGTGGTTCTCGATGCTACACGTTCGACGTTCATATCTGCGATATCTACGTACTTGCCCTAACTAGCACGATGAATTGCAAACATGTTATCATGGTGATTTGCTTGATAATAACAATATAATAATATTATAATGAACCTGTTTAACAATAACACTAAAATTGTAAAACTGTATCTGTTTAACTAGTACCTGTTTATCTGAATCCTATAGAAATCACAACACGCAAAGGCAATGGCACCGTGTGTCCGCACTATACCACAATCATAAGCAAATGAGCACATTATTCATTCAATAAACAGGACAATACACATTAAGAGTGGTAAAGACATTCATTAGTGTCGTTGTTGTCATGCTTACGTCTTCATTTCTTTATCTAGGTACCTCCTTAGAGTGTAGGAATAAAACTGATCGTGGACCCAGTGTAGATAATGTGACTTAAACAGAATGTATAGAAACTCTGCAGTTCTGCAGATAATAAGGTATAATGCTATGCAGCGTATGTTGATTTGCTTCATTCGCGTTGGCGTTATGTGAAGTTTTTGTGTTGGTGCGCAGTAAAACGCAATTCAACTCAACTGTGTTTCATTCTTAATTGAATATGTTTTGCTTCCCCCTCAGTCCCGTCTAGCAAACAGCTCTTCTGCTGTCGTTCGTACTAGATGCCGTATATGACACCAACAAAATACACTAAAACGGCTAATGGTTCAATAAAATTTATTTTTTTTAACTTATCTCTTATATTCTTTTACCATATTAGGCATAATACTATTTTATACATTTCGGTTCGTGAATCACTAAATGTATTTCTTTTTTGGTCAAAATGATGGAAAAATAACTAAAACTGCTCATTTCTGGAATAATTTAATAAAAATATATCTTAAATGCTTATTCATTATTTTATTTACCCATTAAAGTGTATTGATATATGTCAATGAAATAATAAATAAATGAAGGGATAAATATGGGTCTTTTGGCAAAAAATGAGAGAAAAAGAGTGAAACTAAAGTACTAAAACTGCTGATTTCTGGAATAGTTCAATAAAAGTATTGTTTTAGTTTATTAGATTATTTTCGTTTACCATATTAGGTATAATGATATTTTATACATTTCTTCTTCTTTTAAAAAGGATCCCCAAAGGTTCGTGAATCCCTAAATGTATTTTTAGGGTAAAACAATAACTAATAATGTGGATTATTAGTACAGTGCGGACCTACGATGCCCTTGCGTTTGGAGGCTGTGGTTTCTATAGGACCATATATCTCGTTTCTACAATAAACATTTATTCTGAATGCTTATTTATTAGTTTATTTATAATTATGAAATGTCAGAATATCTCTAATTTCCTATATCACACTCAGTGTAATGATACTTTTCATTTAATTAAATCAATCAATAAAGGGATACATGTGGGTTTTGCCAAAAGCAAGGAAAAAAAAGAACTAAAACTGCTGATTTCTTCAATAATTCAATAAAAACATATTTGTATTAGTTTCCGTTATGGCTGTGTTTTTGTTTAAATCATTTTGTAAAAAGGTAACGTTAGATATAAGCCATTTTGGACGCGGTCTTGTGAGAAACATCACAGGCGTGGCCTATACATGTATGGGTGTGTGTATAATGAAACCTGCTGTGTCTAGGTTCTGTACAAATATGTAGGTGTGGTCTTACGTGTAACATGACAGGTATGGCCAGAATCTGTGTGGGAATGGGTAATTTGAAGCCCGCTACTCTAGGTTCTTTACAACACGTGGGTGTGAACTTACTTGTAACATTACATGTATGGCTTGTATCTGTATGAGTGTGCGCTACTTGAAGTCTTCTGATTCTATATGTTCGTCTGTACACTACGTGGGTAGGGTCTTATGTATAACATTTGAGGTGTGGCATGTGTGTGTATGAAAGTGAGCCACATGAAGCCTTCTGACTCTCCATGTTCGTCTGTACAGTATGTGGGTGTATATTCACGTGTATGGTATGACCTTTATCATTTGAGTGTGAGTAGCTTAAATCCTTCTGAAACTATGTGAGTGTATACTTAAGTTTCACATGACAGGTATGGAGTGTATCTATATGAGTGTTGTGGCTTTAATCTCACTGTGTCAATGTTCTGTACAATATGTGGTGTAACATGATCGGTATGGCCTAAATCTTTATGAGTATGAGCTACTCGAAGACTTCTGAAGCTATGTTCTGTACAATGCATGGCTGTATACTTACGTGTAAATTGACACGTATGTCCTATATGTGTATTAAGTATAGGCTACTTGAAGCATTCTGACTATGTTCCATACAATACTTGGGTGAGGGCTTACATGTAACCTGACAGGACTGGCATTTATGGTATCTATATATGTATAGGTGTGGGTAAGTTGAAGCGTACTGTCTCAGAGTTGTGTCCAGTATGAGGTTGTGATCTTACAAGCAACATGACAGGAAAGGCCTGTATCTGTATGCGCCTGGGCAACTTGAAGCCTTCTGTATCTACGCGTATGTTCTTTACAATACGTGGGTATATACTGAAGAGTAACACGACTAGAATGACATGTCTATGTATGAGTATAGGTATGTTGAAGACCGCTTCCTCTTGGTTTGTACAATATGTGAGTGTATTCTTAAGTGTAACATAACATGTATGGTCTGTATCTGTTTGGGTGTGGACACCTTTAAGCCTTCTGTATCTATGTTTTGTACAATATATGGCTCTATTCTTACGTTTAACGTGACCGTTATAACCTGTAATTGTATGAGTGAAGCCCGCTGCCTCTACGTTCTGTACAATACGTGTGTGTGCGCAAATTGAAGCCTTCTGCATCTATGTTTTTTATATGTTTTAACATGACATGTTTGGCGTGTATCTGTTTGGTTGTGGGCAACTTGAAGCCAACTCCCTCTTTGTTTCGTACTAGGTGGATATATGCATATATGTTAACTGATAGATATGGCCTATATCTGTTTGAGTTAGGGCAACTTGAAACCCACTGTTGTTACTTTCCTTTAAACAATATATGGGTTTACGTTCTGTACCATACGTAGGTATGGGCAACTTGAAGCTTTATGTATCTATGTTTCGTGCAATACGTAAGCAATCTTACATGTTAACATGACATGTATGGCTGTTTGTGTGACTTGAGACACTGCTTCTGTGTTCCGTAGAATACATGGGGTATTTCCGTACATGTAACATGAAAGTTAATGGCCTGTATCTGTATGAGTGTGGGTAACTTGAACCACCTTCCTCTATGTTCTGAATACTCTTACGTGTTACATAAGTATGGTCTGTATGGGACTGTATGCGTGTGGGTAACTTGAAGCCATCTGTCCTATGTTCTGTAAATATGTGGGTGAATATTTACAACACAGGTGCATCATAATGCAATCTGGAAGAATGACGTTTAATATGCTATATAGGAGTCTTAACATAAACAAAAAACAACAACATTTAATAAATATATTATAAGGGAGCTTAAATCTAAACCAAAAACATATCCGTGTAAATGGTCTTTGGGTTATGCCATAATTAAGAATATATTGCTATCGTGAAGCATTTGGATGGCGGCCATTTTGACATGTGATAAACATAGTAACATGGGTGGGGTGGGGTGGGGTGGTGTGGGGTGGTGTGGGGTGGTGTGGGGTGTGGAATGGGGACATTTATTATATTACATAGCAGCTTACAACTAAGCCAAACACAAAATAAAACATTTCTGTGTAAATCGTCTTTGGGTTAAGCCATAATTAAGTATATATTGCTGTATTGAAGCAATTTGATGGCGGTGAAATGTGCTAAAAATAGTAACAGAATGAAATGCGACATTGAGGATCCTTTTCGATTTTCAAGTTAGACTACAACTACTATCACAGAAAGGTTGGTGCCTTTGTTCACTCTGTCCACATCCGACCATTGTGGTCCCTAGTTATATTAGGCACCGTGACGATGAACCATTGTTCCATTGTTCAGTGACCTTCGGTCGAACATTGTCAAATATTAGCAAATAGATGTGCACTGCTCATGAATAAGTTTTTAAGGCTGAGAATGTGTTTTTGCACCGAATGATGATGGGAAATCGCCAATTACTTGATCTCCTACGCGTTTTGAACCCAGAATTTCCGTTTCTCAAGCCATTGGAAAAAAATCATTATTATTGATGGTGGAACTTCATACGTAGCCGTAACTTGATTCCTTGCTTGGTTAATACATAATTTTAAGTTAAAGCATTATTGACGCTGACGCTAGCTGTTATGTTGGCGAATATGTGCCATTAACGATATTCTCATACAAAATTAACCACTAATACTGTACACAGTATACTGTAAAATATACATGAATTTTAACCTGAAAACTTTATAGAAATAGGGTCATCCATTTATTAATTTACCAACATTTAATGTAGCATTCAAGGAAACAGCGAGTTTGTGAGGTATGTTATTATACTCGTAATATTACAAATAAATGTATTATACATACATAACATTAGATTCACAATAAATGCTGAAAAGTGGATCCCTTGGAAGCAACAAACACAAACAAGATATAAAATTATCAGACTCGGTTTTACTGAGTTTGCTCATGAAAGGTACTGTTAAGTACAACACCTCGCACGCCTCCTAACACCGGCTTAAGCAATATTTCGCTTTAAAGCCACACAGATTGGGTTTGATGATCCCAAAGGACCAGTAAGTAATAATAATACTGATCTGTAGTCGGGTCAACTTTTTACGGCCGAAACACAGCACTAAACAAATAAATACTGATAAAGGTGATCCTTTGGGAGCAAAAAACACAATTAAGAGAATAAAGCAGAAGACTCGGTTTTATTGAGTCTGTTCATGAGAAGTAAGGAAATAAGCAACGGCTCACGCCCACTAGCACCGGCTTAAGCGGTATTCTACTTCAAAGCCAAAATGTTGGTCCCAAACGACCAGTAAAAATAACACCCTAGTGTGAATATCAATGAATACTGAAAGGTGGATCTGTAGTATAGCGACGTGAAATATCTAACACAAGAATAGTCTTTAATATGTATTTTTTTTTAACTACTATTTTTTATTTTCCACGATAACTACAAAGAGTTAATGAAAACAGAGTAAATGTTCAACTCTCAATAAATGTACAATTTACAACGTGCAAGCAGTCCTAACGTTCAACGATGTGCGAGCTAGGCAGTCAAAATGAATCTCGCTAAGAAAGACAATCTCGCTTCTTATATAGCGAGAAATATGTCCCTCTTTCTGAAAGACACGTGTGCTCTAAAAAATTGACTTCGACCCCCGAAGCTGGATCTGAGTCGCCTCACCCAGTTCAATCGTACAAATCTCAGCATTTTGTGGTAAGCAAGATAATTAACCCATTTCGCAGCCTATACACTTATAAAAGTGTCCCATTGTTTTAAACCAAAGTGATCTTCTCAAGCTACTCGTTAAGTGGATTGGCCTACAATATCATGACGGTACCAGCCACACCTTGCCTCGAGTCCTATTTTGTTACTAAAAATATGGTTAATTAGATGACTATCTTTCATGTGCGATAGTCATGAACTTTCAGAGGAAATGGTCAAACCCAGGTCTCTACACAAGTAATGCAATTAAGCTACTTCTGAGACAAATGACATGCCTATGCCATCACGAGGTGACCCAATTTTAGTGCAGTGTCCGATTTTTCATAAGTGCCTCTTGATGGACAGAGGCCATGCTATACACATGTATGAATATGTTGGTCACCTAGTTTTGTCACAATACATGTATTGACCAGACATGAGTGCAAGCTATTAACTTACTTAGGACCCAAGCTCTATATAGCTATATTACAATTATCCACTACAAACATGGAAATTATACACTATAATTTCTTACAGGGCTAACATGATCAAGGTATACAGATCAGAGAATAATCAATCAAAACATGTTATCACATACATATAGTTTACACAATGTCAGATAATCCAGATAGTTTATATGTTTAGAGTTTATACTGATTGCAATAATTATTGTTGTAGTCCGCAATTTTCAGTGTTAATTGTTATTTATTGTTCATCACTGTTTAGTCAATGATATCCCGTTGGTAGACATCTCGTTGGTATGACATCTAACAACTGATTGGTGTGACATCATGTTGGTATGACATCATGTTGGTATGACATCACGTTAGTATGACATCATGTTGGTATGACATCACGTTGGTATGATATCACGTTAGTATGACAGCACGTTGGTATGACATCATGTTGGTAAGACATCATGTTGGTATGACATCTGACATCTGATTGGTATGACATCATGTTGGTATGACATCACGTTAGTATGCGATCACGTTGGTTCCCCGGTGTACCGGTATATATTTAGTACACATACGCCTCGTCAAGTAATATTCAACTTTGATCACTTGAAGTTGTCTCCTTACTGCCTTTAATTCCATTAAGCACACCTGTGTTGTGCGTGGTTGTTTCTGCTTTCTTCACTGGTTATTTCCCTTGCTCCACAATATGAAACTACAAGTTCATTACTCTGAATACATTGTCTATTTACAAGGTTACAAAATGTCTCAAGTGTGTTTTAACTTAAACTTTCTTCTGCCTTGAGTCGCGTTGGGCGCTTCCCAAGGTCTTTTCAGCTTTTAAAGTTTACGCATACTCTTTTCACCAATCAAACCTTTGAGAGAGAATGAGAGGACTTGGTTATATAATTAAACATACTTAACCATATATTTACCTAACTGCTTCTAAGCCACTCTGTTTTGTTCGAGGAGAATCTTAGTTGTCGGTAATCCCCTGCTATATGTCAAATCCACTATACAGCGGTCTCAAAACCATTGGATTGTCCCTTTTTTCATTTGACAGAGTCAGGTGTTTGTCTGCTCGACCCTGAGACTCTGCTAAAGTGTTCCTATCGGCGTCAGATAATGATAACGCCGGTTCGCCAGGTATCTCTGGAATATCGCAATGTAGGGGTCTGTACTCTGCAGTGGAATGACATTCATACGCCCCCTGTACGACCATTTTCTTAATTCAGAGAGTAACCATTTTTTATAATGTTTGGCTAAGCATTTAATAATAATTAGACATTCTAGATAACCCAATATTGCCAAAATAAGTTTTACCTAATCCCAATTTGAGGATTGCTCATCATTTGGCATATCTTCAATCTCTTGAATATCACCTTTACTTTTAAGTTCTGTTATAGGTAATTCGCCAAGAGTACTTAAACACTTAGGTACTATAATCGTCTTTTCCGACGAATTAACCACAACAAGCTTGATGCTTATAGCTGTAAAATCTAGCTCTTTTAAGAATGTCATTGTTGGAGTGACAGTAAAGTTTGATGATTTTCGTACGCGCCTACCAGCGTCAAACGCTCAGACGTGGCGGTACATGCCTGATCTACATTAAAGTAACCATAAGGAGGATTAATTTTTGAGGTTGTTGGTGGTTTATTTTGACAGTTTATTTGGACGGTCAGTTCTTCGTTGGTCATTTAAAAGTATGTCGTTTCAGCGACATATATAGCTTTGGGCAAATCCATCGATGATGCATACAGTTCGCAGTATTTAGACGACCGCTCTGTATTTTTAATAAATAGATTTACTAGACAAGAAGTTGATTGGTATGTATTTTGGATGCCTCTTTTTAAACTATATGACATTATCAATGGATCTTTACAGTAACCTGTCTCTGTTTCTGATAGAAAATCACTTTCTAGCTTATAGTATGGTACAATACCTTTTGGGTCAGTGGTTTTAACGTCATTGTAAGGGAAGAACAAACTGTTTGCATAATATAACTCAAACAGTCTAGTATGTTCTATCAACATCATTTCGGTGACTACAATTATCTGTTCACCGTCTAAATAAGTTTTGCATTTCAAGTGTTTGTAGTAATCAAACAAGTTTTCGTATGTGTCAATGGGCAATGAAAGAGTTGCAGGAAGTTGAGCACTTATCCCTATTGACTTGCTGGAATGATATTCGCACTTAGACGACCTATTGTGAGTATATTCAATTTGATCCCTAATTGAAGGTAATAATACATGCAGCTTTGAGTCACTGTTTTGATTTCATCTATGATTAGACTCATTTTCGTGAACAAATATAAAAACGTATCAATGTTTCCTACATGTCTGTTAAGGTAACCTATAGTATTTACAAATTCTGCACTTAACGTCTGCAGAGTTTCGAATACCTCATTAATGTTTTGCCTGTTTTCTGATATCATGAATGATGTTGTGTTCGTTACTGACATACTATCTAAAAGTGAATGCTCCAATACGTTTTAATTTCCTGAATAGCAGTTCCTAAGTAGCATCTAATCAACTCTTAAGAATATATATCTAAAGAGTGTGAAGAGTACTTAAAACTCTCTCATATTTATAGTAATTGCCTTTTTCGTATACATTTACTTCGCCAATTTGATTACTATAGATTTTTACACAACTTTGAACTTAAGTAAATGTCCCGTCAATGAGCTGTCTGTCACTAGGTCAATATCGAGTAAGTCAAGCACATAGTTGTCTGTCCATTCTACGTCATATGTCATTACCTGTGTCCAGTCATGGCCTCATAAACCTAATGAATACTGTCGCTTCTTAAAACCATAGTCGCACGCGTAACATATGCATTACGTATCGTATGTATTACGATGTATTACTTCAATTGTTTACAGAAAAGCGAAAGGCCCTATATAAATTGATTTTAACATCAATAATTAGCCCTTTTTTCATCGCGTAGCCTGTACTCCCCTAATCTACCCCCGTGTCACCTACCATCTACCATATTCTCCGTACACATTACTCTACTAGTTATCTACTAAACTAGTATATCTCCTATAACTCAATCGAGCGCCTAACTGAAACAGACGCTAAATCGCGGTACAATACATGATGTATATCTCGATTTCTCTTTTAGTTTTACCTTGCCGTAAAACGCAGTTCCTAACCTAACTTAATGCATTTCTTCACTATTTTCTGTAGCTCAATTCGTGTGCTTATGGGTCGACTTGAGTGTTCGACCACTTAAAAAGACAATACCGGTAAACGCGGTACATAGCATAATGTCTATCTCGATAGCTCAGTAGCCAGTGTATTAGAATGAGGATCTATACGTCATACGATGACTATTAATTTAAGATCAATATCGCTAATTCACGATATAAATACCTAGACAGGTATGTCTCGATGAACCGTACCATAACATTCCTACTTGTTCCTTCCTTGATGACCCTTTTCCTTAGAGTCTTACTACGTTAACTTTCAAATCCTCCTCGTTCCGGCACAAACATTCAGAACTACTTTGTCGTCTTAGAGGAGATATACCCTCAGGCCGTATCAACCTCTCATCATAACCTACTTCCATACCGTTACTACGGCTGCTACTACAACTACTGCTACTATTACCACTATTTACCCTAACTCTACGACTAACCCTATCATTGTGATCACTACTATACCTACTATCTACGCAATCACTACCGCTACCACTACCACTACTACCACTGTTACTCCTATTACTCCTTCCACAGGGCTGCTTTTTACCCTCTAGCCTATTGTTTCTTTCAATAGAGTGCATATCCATTTTTGTTTGATTATCCGATACACTACTTACATAATAATTACATTGAACCATGATGTTTACCCTACACCTCATAAACTAATTACACTACACGTATTTATTTTTTCTACATGTGTGTATGTCCTACGATGACTCAAAGTATTGCGAATACATAGACAAATGAACATACTTGTCGCTTGAGTGTATTTGAAAAAATACTTCACTAATCTAGGAACGTTTACACGCCCCTGGCTACTCGTGACAGACAGTAACCACTTCTTAGTTCAAAGGTCAAATAATCTATTTTAGTTTAATAAACGTACGATAAGTGCTTCTACTAGCTTTCTGACCTTTTGACCATAATTACCAGACAAATGCGTCTATCTTGCACATTTAATATGTTTACTATATCTACACACTAAACTTGAGGTTTATGCTCATACTGAGGTGACATTTATTCCCGCTTTCAAATATATTGAAACCTACCATCATTTATAAAACTGTGTGTCTACTATCTGTTTTGACTAAAACTACTTCTACTACCAATATTACTTCACAAAACCAATATTTTATTTATAACTTCATTTTCGTTTAGTCGTTTATTTGAGAAACTACTTTTTCACAGAAGTTTATCTTATACCTGTATTCTGTCCCTTGCGGATATTAAACATAACTATGTCAATTAAAAAACATTGTTTGACAGGTTAACCATTGTGGCCAAGAATTCTTTAAAGGTACTGTTACCTTTTTCTACGTTTATTTTTACAGACTAAACGAATTTCAACTAGTCTATCCTATCTACAATAGAAGTTATTTTCATTATCTAAGCTAACATTGCCGCTAATTTTCGATGTTTACAAACAAGTCATTCTTCCATTTTAAAATAAGTTAATAAGTTAACCGATCAAAACAATGTGTATAACATGTCCCGAAACATTTAGTTTTTAGTGATTTTCAAGCAAGTAATTTGTATAAGCAAAACTTTATTAATTTGTTTTATCACATTTCCTTTGCTTTTAGTAGTACCTAGCTTCCTTAATTCTAAACGTGGTACATGTTTTATTGATTGATACATTTTTTCATTCAAGAGCGAGTAATTAGCGCCCGTGTCAATGTGAGCTCTAAATTTAGCTTTTCCTATTTTTATAATGCATGAAATTTAAATTACCAGCTGTCGAAATCCTAAATGTAGGTATTCTTTTTCTTTTCACTAAAGTCATATAACCTACCATTGTGACTCGAGCGTATTATACGTTTTTCTGCCTAGTTTTCCAGTTTTCGTGATAATAGCCTCGATTTTGATCAGGCGCATTGCAATATTTCGAGAGATGGTTCTTTGAACCACACTTAAAACGAGCGCGGCGTGGTCTAAAATGGTCAACTTGCATGGGTTCGTGACCGTCTCGTCAGTCGGGTCTATGTGTAAATTTGGGTGTATTAATGGTTCTTAGTGCGAGTCGTTTCCTCAAGTTTTGTTCCTCAACTGCTACTCTTACAGCGTGTTCAAACCGTCTAGGTCTATCTCTCAAAACCTTAATTTTAAGAGTCGTCGGCCCTTAAAATGTCTTTATTGTTAGTATTTTGTGCTTCCATATTGTCATTTAAGATAGTTATCTGATTTGCCATATGGTTAAAAACTTGTCCTATATCTGCTTAGCCATTTTTAATTTTTAAATAATATTAATAATATTATAGAGAACAAAATTTTGAAGTTAGGTCTAAAATGAGATTCTTATCTTATAATTTTGTGGTCGTACACAAAATGTGTAAATATATCACTCACCGTTTTTTCCGTTTGCGTTGTGTTCGTTTCGTCGGTACTTCGTGTTGTTTCCGCGATTTTCCCTGGGTCGTGTATCTTGGTTGCAGGTACCAGAAGTTTTATATGTAGTATAGCGATGTGAAATATCTAACACAAGAATAGTCTTTAATATGTATTTTATTAAACTACTATTTATTTATTTTCCACGATAACTATAAACAGTTAATGAAAACAGAGTAAATGTTCAACTATCAATAAATGTACAAATTACAACGTGCAAGCAGTCCTAACGTTCAACGATGTGCGAGCTAGGCAGTCAAAATGAATCTCGTTAAGGAAGACAATCTCGTTTCTTATATAGCGAGAAATATGGTCCTCTTTCTGACCGACACGTGTGATATTAAAAATGGACTTCGACCCCGAAGCTGCATCTGAGTCGCCTCACCCAGTTCAATCGTACAAATCTCAGCATTTTGTGGTAAACAAGATAATTAACCCATTTCGCAGCCTATACACTTATATAAGTCTCCCATTGTTTTAAACCAAAGTGATCTTCTCAAGCTACTCGTTAAGTGGGTTGGCCTACTGTATCATGACGGTACCAGCCACACCTTGCCTCGAGTCCTATTTTGTTATTAAAAATATGGTTAATTATATGACTATCTTTCATGTGCGATAGTCATGAACTTTCAGAGGAAATGGTCAAACCCAGGTATCTACACAAACAATGCAATTAAGCTACTTCTGAGACAAATGACATGCCTATGCCATCACGAGGTGACCCAATTTTAGTGTAGTGTCCAATTTTTCATAAGTGCTTATCGATGGACAGATGCCATGCTATACACATGTATGAATATGTTGGTCGCCTAGATTTGTCACAATACATGTATTGATCAGACATGAGTGCAAGCTATTAACTTACTTAGGACTCCAGCTCTATATAGCTATAATACAGATCCATTGGAAGCAAAACACAAACAAGAGATAAAAGTAGCAGACTCGGTTTGTTTGAGTCGAACATAAAGTGCTACATGTATCTTAAAACAAATTCAAATAAAATAACGCATTAATTACATACTCGATATCAAACACAAACAAATAAACTTAGGTTGGTTAAAATTCGAAGCTCAGAAAATAACAACATCTGGAATAGTAAGGTCATAGACACATTATTCCGGCTCATAAGAAAAACAAGACATTAGAAATAATAAAAAGATAAGAAATAGTCAAATATAATATAAAATACTAAGCATAACATGGAAGTGACTATGATATAATGTAAGACACAACGAAAATCTTATATACTATGTAAATTATTAAGATGTTGATTTTTTACTTTATGTTGAACAAATAAGTACTTACGACTGGACAATGTTTTTTCTAATTCTAATCCTCTAACCGCCAATAATTGGATCAACATGTCCTAACGACGTTTGAATGGTCATGAGAAATTCGTACATTCGGCGTTTAATTAATGTCCCGAGTGAGCGGAGTAATACGATTACGCTCGCTCATAGACATCAAAGGAGACTCAATTGGACTCACGTCTAGCAAATTAATAAAGAATGCGGCACAACAGTTTATATACGGGTAGATTTTACCAAGCTAGTAGTCTTCTCCTGCTCTTCACAGCGTGCACGTCGCGGAGAGGGCACTGGTGACACTCATGGTGTTTGTATAGGGGTCGCCTTGCCAGCCCTATACAACATTACTGGTGATGTGAAGCACTATATTCGCGTATAGTGACCAACACACTGGTACTTCTGAACTGGTTTGTCTCGGTTCAGGAGCCTGAGTGTCACTTGACTGATAGTGAAGATGTCCCCTGCGCCCCCGTCAAGGCAATCATCATTTGATCAGATAGCAGTGAACCCGCTCGGAAGTTGGAAGACAGAAGTCCGCGGGCCAGAGCCGAGATCCACCAACACAGAGTAGAAGTATCAACGTAGCAGTAACTAGTCAGTAATAGTTAGGGATCGACGCCAAGGCCTACATTCGACCGTAGTCAACCAACTGAAGAGGGGTAGAGACTCAACACAGCTATCCAGATGATGTTTGCAGCGCAGGGGCCATACTGTGACGGGTGTGGCCCCAAACACAAGGACCCCGACCACTAGCGGCTGTAGGACACCACACTAGAGGATGTAGCTCAACCACCTTAGCGGATGCAGGCCACCTCGACCACCAGACCACCACTTCACCGCCACAGCGACAACTACACAGAGCAGCAGCGACACAACACTACACATCTACAAGAGAAACGACTACACTACACAGCAGCACCAGATCAACCAACACATTCAGCTAGAACAGTCCAGACTCTGTTGTGCCCGTCGCGGCAGGGAAACTTGTCATGTTTGTTGGTGGAGGGACTATAAACCTCCGAACTACACACACACACACACCCAAGCTAGTAGTCGCTGTCTATACATCGACTGAGTTACACGCACATTTTCAGCTCTGAAAATATTGTATAACTCGATCTTTATCTGTTTTCTTCGGTTAAATTGAAGGCTTTATAAGACAAACTAGACGGTATTAACCCGATCTGATCTTATATCTGGATTAAACCAGACTCTTAACGGCATTAAGCCGGAGAGTGCCTTTGAGTGTATTCTTCAATATATACACTCATAAATATATAACTGTAAGACAATACAGACGGTATCAACCCGATCTGGTCTTACCCCTGAATACTCTCTATTCTCTTTGGTCAAATTTGGAGGCTGAATAAGACAAACTAGACGGTATCAACCCGATCTGATCTTATTTCTGGACTCAACCAGACTCTTAACGGCATCACGCCGTAGAGTGCTTTTGAGTGTATTCTCCAATACATACACTCATAAACATTAACTGTAAGCCAATATAGACGGTACCAACCCGATCTGGTCTTACCCCTGAATACTTAAAGTATACCCATCTATACAAAGAGTTGAGACACCAAAAGAAATAGACAATATATAAGACATATATAGATCGTCTTACTTTACTAACGTAAATCGCTAGCTGAGGATTTGAAGATCCGCACTATAGACATCGTATCCCCTCAGAACGAGATATCAGTTTGCATGTCAGTGCATACACGACCTTACAGTGTAAACACGATCGTACACGCTACATAGATAAGTAGTAATACACAATATTACGCAATACGTGCTAAAGAATATATCTCACTGCTAAAGGTACTATGTAAACTTGGCATATTACGGAATATACCGTAATAACTGCCAAGTTTGTATTTCACTATATAATAGGGTGTCAATTTTAGAAAACTGAAGCTGTTTTTAGGGTTATGTTTTGTAATGCATCTAATTTAAAAGAAGAAACTGTGAAGTACATGAGTATACATGGAATCCATAATCTATTTTAGTCGTTATGAAGGATTTATACGAGGTTATTCAAGATATATTCCCGCAAACTCAAACAACCGGTATCACTGACGACGCGTAAGAATATAACATCTTCTTGAAAATTGACAAAACTATTAAGTATCAAACGACATGAATTGTTCTATACATCACTTTGAAAATAAGTGAATACTTTAAAAAAAACTGTCTTCAGAAACGTGTTTGATTGAAACCGTAACCGTAACTTGATACTAATACAATATAATGATTTTTTATTGAGCTTGGCTTTTGACTATATGTCTTGAGTTTACTCTTTAACAATGAGCATAATGCTTGCTCCATGCCATGCTGAAATCCAGAGACGTAAGTCGTTGATACCAGACGTTTTATTTATTTTGTCCAATACTGTACTGATTAACACAGACGGTAAGCGAACAATTAGTATACAAATGGTATTTCTCTTCTTGCATACGAGACCGGTTGTTTAACATCCCCTCAGAATAAAACTGGGACATTCTGGACGAGAGGCACGTATGTTACCCCGTTGGCCACGCATTCCCATCGAAAGTCACCAGGGCCCCGTTTTAAGAAACAACTTACGACCATTTTGATCGTAAATCAATTTCTTAAATGCTTCACTATAAATTACACTTTTCAAATATAAGTGATTTCATTTACTTTTCTTATACATGTAATCTTTTTGCACTACTTGCGAACATACTTGTCTACATTGAATGCTTAGGTGAAACAAGGGAAAGATTTTAAAATTTGAGACTTATCGTAAGATTTTTAATAAAACAGGGCCCAGGAGTGTAAACTGTTTGTTTATACAATATTGAAATAAATACTTTTTTTTTCTGTTGTTCTTTTTTACATTAATGTCAATATTTATGAGTCGGTAGCCTATGAAATAAGTCAATAGTGCTGACGCTATTAATTAAGTGCGACTATTATCGTCTTTATTCAGCTAAAAGCATCACTTGTTCGCGTTAGGTGTCAACATTGGGTCTAAGAAGATATCTAAAAAAAAACTGTATTTCTATTATAATATATAATTATCACACAGTTCAAAGCCTAATATGTGTGCTGTGTTAAATTACTTTACAATTATGGACTATTGGAAATATATTATAAAACTTATAGAAATTGGGTCTTTGTCAAGGCAGTCAGGTACTGTACTGATAATGCATTTATGATTATTCGGCGTTTCATTTGTGTTGAAATGTAATAAAGTGCAATACAGTGCTTCTTTCATGACAAGTACGCAAACATTATGTTAGCTTATACATTACTTACTTAAATCTTTGTTCAATATTTGTGAATGCAGCGCATACATAATTCATACTTTAATTATATCGCATGATCAGTTAATTCAAACTTCCTTTTACACTGTCAATATATAGGTTTGCATTGGTCGTTATGATATCTTAACGGGGAAATTGTATGTTTACCTACTTTAATTAGTTTTAGTTAGTCCAGTTAAACCTGTTTAACCAGCTTGTTGGCGTTTTTTTCCCATAAAAACTGTTTATCAGGCTAGAGTATAAGAGGACTCTGTGGAATCATTCCTTATACAAAGTATACGGACTAAGGCCAAATATAGCTTTGCATAGCATACACAATAAGCATGAAGGAGACAATATGAAGAAACCTCTTGACGTTATCTACGTTACGTTGTTACGATGACGTTATGATGACGGTATATACCTTACGTTGTTATGATGACGTTATGATGACGTTATCTACGTTACGTCATTACGATGACGTTTAATACACCATCTGGAATCAGATGAAAACAGATTTCCATTTAACGTATGTTAAACAATGTTATTGTATAGAGTATTTGATTTTACGGAAAAGGTGAATTATGTGATGATAATGATTAAAATTACCTTATAGAAACCACAACACCGACACGCAGTGACACCTGAGGCCAGCACTCTACCACCATAACTTTTAAAAAGAAATGACCAATAGACAACACAATGGATGCATAATTTCACTTTACACGAATTAGCATGATTACTTACTTGTAAACTTGTTTTATGTGATGCTCGTTGAGCTTCATGGAATCGATTTGTAATGAATGTCTCTGGTTACATCTACATAACTCTTGGTTATGAAATCTTACACACGCACTCAATGAATGGAATCCATAATCTATTTTAATCGTTATGAAGGTTTTATACGAGGTTATTTGTGAATGTTTCCCCATTCTATTTCCTTGCACATGCATACAACCGTCTCAGATAGCTGTCGAAGGCAATAACTGGAACTTTCTCATCATCGTGAAATCTTCTAGTGTGTATATTCTGCCCCCTGTCAATGTAACCTAAAATCGAAATTAATTAACATTTGAAATATACACATATTAATTAAGGCAGACATAAAGGACGTTTTATGCCGACATTTCACACACACACACACACGCGCACACGCACGTACGTACGCACACACACAAACACACACACGCATGCATTCATGTATGCATTCATATGTATGACATATGCACGCACGCACGCACGTTGGTACACACGTACGCACAAATACACACACACACACACACACACACACACGCGATTGGCAGACGTCAACATGAGATGTAGAAGAACATAATACATAATAATCATTATGACTATCTCTACAACATAAGGTCGAGTCAACATTTTGTAGTATTAGAGAACACTAATTCAAAGTACTTAACACAATCCTAAGTACGCAGTTGTATACGTGTTATAATTTTTAAGTTGGGGTTCCGGGTGTCTAACCATAGTAGCGGTTTCAAACTGTCTCGTGGTAGTGACATGCCCAGTTAGTACACTAGCAACGGTTTTTTCTTATCCCCAGCGTTTTTTTCCGTTTGCTACTGTTTTGTTGCATATTATATATTTTGGTCGTAAACTGTGTATTGACCAGTCTACCCAATTGCTGTTTATAATTAACCAGTTCCTATATAGAATATATATAGTATACAGTAGTGTGTTTATATATACGTTAATTTGTATAAACGTATCTTGTGTAATATTTGATAATATTATGAGGTAATACACACGCCTACTGTAGTGCTGTTTCTTTTAAAAATAAAAAAACAAGCAGAATACCTAGAGATATTTAGGAGACGTGTGTATTATGTATCTTGTATGATTTCACTCGGGAAGACAATATCCCGATTTGCAATAGCGCTTTCGACCTAAAAAGGTCTTCTTCAGTTGCAATGAAATCCGAAATTATTTTTATTATCAATGACAATATGTTTATTGTCTGACAATATGTTTATTGTCTTAGTACGTTGTGTATGAGAATCCCTTATTTTGAATGTTTCAAAATATATGGGACCGTCTAGTTCACAATTGGCACTCGCTGTGATACTGGTATATAGGGATATCACCTATTTTCGGCAGTTATTACGGTATATTCCGTAATCTGCCAAGTTTATATAGTACCTTTATCAGTGAGATATATTCTTTAGCACGTATTGCGTAATATTGTGTATTACTACTTATCTATGTAGCGTGTACGATCGTGTTTACACTGTAAGGTCGTGTATGCACTGACATGCAAACTGATATCCCGTTCTGAGGGGATACGATGTCTATAGTGCGGATCTTCAAATCCTCAGCTAGCGATTTACGTTAGTAAAGTAAGACGATCTATATATGTCTTATATATTGTCTATTTCTTTTGGTGTCTCAACTCTTTGTATAGATGAGTATACTTTAAGTATTCAGGGGTAAGACCAGATCGGGTTGATACCGTCTATATTGGCTTACAGTTAATGTTTATGAGTGTATGTATTGGAGAATACACTCAAAGGCACTCTACGGCGTGATGCCGTTAAGAGTCTGGTTGAGTCCAGAAATAAGATCAGATCGGGTTGATACCGTCTAGTTTGTCTTATTCAGCCTTCAAATTTGACCAAAGAGAATAGAGAGTATTCAGGGGTAAGACCAGATCGGGTTGATACCGTCTGTAATGTCTTACAGTTAAATGTTTATGAGTGTATATATTGAAGAATACACTCAAAGGCACTCTCCGTCTTAATGCCGTTAAGAGTCTGGTTTAATCCAGATATAAGATCAGATCGGGTTGATACCGTCTAGTTTGTCTTATAAAGCCTTCAATATAACCGAAGAAAACAGATAAAGATCGAGTTATACAATATTTTCAGAGCTGAAAATGTGCGTGTAACTCAGTCGATGTATAGACAGCGACTACTAGCTTGGTAAAATCTCCCCGTATATAAACTATTGTGCCGCATTCTGTATTAATTAGCTAGACGTGAGTACAATTGAGTCTCCTTTGATGTCTATGAGCGAGCGTAATCGTATTACTCCACTCACTCGGGACATTACTTAAACGCCGAAGGAGCGAAATTCTCATGACCATTCAAACGTCGTTAGGACATGTTGATCCAATTATTGGCGGTTAGAGGATTAGAATTAGAAAAAAAACATTGTCCAGTCGTAAGTACTTATTTGTTCAACATAAAGTAAAGAATCAACATCTTAATAATTTACATAGTATATAAGATTTTCGTTGTGTCTTACATTATATCATAGTCACTTCCATGTTATATTTAGTATTTTATATTATATTTGACTATTTCTTATCTTTTTATTATTTCTAATTTCTTGTTTTTCTCATGAGCCGGAATAATGTGTCTATGACCTTACTATTCCAGATATTGTTATTTTCTGAGCTTCGAATTTTAACCAACCTAAGTTTATTTGTTTGTGTTTGATATCGAGTATGTATATGTTAACTGCTACATTTTAACTATACTTTTTACTCTTGCATATCTTTTTATAAGATGATTGTATTATGTCTATAATGACGATTTCCCTATTGACTTGTCGCTAAATCAGTGATCGCTCGTACGTATTTAAATATCCATTTTTACAATATGCATACTTATTTAGCATGTCTTGATTGTTATTTCATTCTATTTTTTATAACATATGCAAACTGAGGACCGCATATGACTTCGTAATTATTCAATATGTCTTACGTTTTAGTTCATTCTATGCATTTAAAAACTAAATATTACGGGTAACTTTGCACTTGTAGTATGGATCCGTCATAGGTATGTATGAGGCTAATGTTTTATTCCCTATCCTATCAGATTATTTGACAATATATGAAAGTCCCTCTCTCGGGCTAAGTGTGTGGCCCTGAAAAGGGCCTGGTATATGGCATACCTAGGTAGCTACTTGTTGTTAACCAAGCCGCTCATCGTTTCCTTGAGTGTTTTGGCTAAAATAGCCACCATTGTTTGCATAGCTTCTTGCTGCTGTGCTTGCTGGTTATTCAACAACCGGGCTACTCCCTCCATTAGGTTGCTCTCGTCGTCCGGTGGGTTGGCAATTCTCAATTCCGCCTGACTCTGTAGGTTGGAGCAGTGAGTTGTTATGACTCCCTGTATTTTTGACACGGCCTCAGTCAGTATCTGGTCGATGTCCCCGTTGATCGACTCTACTCCTGGTAGTTGGTGGCAGTTGCTCGGTGCGGGCAGTATGTACTTTTTGTAAGTAAAGTGGCGTTCGTAAAACGCCGCCCAGTCCCTGGCGACTCTGAGGTCGTCCCTGGCTCTTGCAATGGCCCGCCCTCTGTTGGTACCGTCAGACTGCAACCCGTTATCAGGTGTGGGCTTCGGAAAAATGTTTTCCGCAGACTCGTGCCGTTGTCCCCCATTGCATGGTGCATGCCTTCTTATCCCGCGGCCTCGGCCCCTCGTGACTCTCTGGTTGTACATGATTATTTCTGTGTAATCTTGAAGACTGTGCAGATGACATGTTTTATATCGTGTATATATATGGTCATGTCCCTTTCATTTCTTTCACAGTCAATATTCTTCATTTTCATTGGTCATCAAAGAACCGCCCATTATGGAGGTGTAGCAGTGCATGTGTCATATGTTAGCGGGTCCCCGCCGTGATTCTCGCATTTGTGAATTTGATTGGACGTGTCAACCTCACTATCCAGATGCTATTCGAAGTTATTATGCTAATTATTGTTGTTGTTTTTAAAAAGACTGTGTCATCATCTAGCTTTATTATCCCCGATGTAAAGAATGTTTAGAATCATTTTTGAGTTCTACAATCGATTTTTTCCTTGCATTTGTCTATTTCCCTCAAACTGATCGGGTTGTTACTTTATTTCTTACATGTAATTTGTAAGCAAATTTAGTGTCATTTGTGTATTATATTTGTATTTATTTGGGTTTATACACATATGAGTGCTTATACCTATAGATACACAACCATATCGATTTATATATCCATGAACATATGCATATTTATTCTACCGCAGTTGCTATGTACATAACATATAGCTTATACATCCATGTGTATTCATCGTTGTTAACCCGTGGTTTGGTCCCTTGTTTATATTTCCTTCATTTACCTGCACAAACACTCGATGAGTGTACGATTATTCTATCGTTGTTGTGACAGTTAATATCTGGTTTAGATGTGTTGTTTATGCCCTATTTTGTGTATGTGTTTTTTGTATATGTATACGTCATTTCTCTAATGAATACATGTGGACCATCACCGTATGATTAGGGATTCAACTCCGAGTCACTGTCTTTATTAAGTAAGGCAATCAGTACATCTAATTCATTCTCAGGGTGTGTAAATACTGTTTTGTTATTATTAATCGGGTTTAATCGGGCCCTAACCAAAGTATCACTTAGGTTTTTTTCCGCGTCTATATGCTATCATAGGTTTAGTGTGAAATACTCTCCGAAGAGAGTCGCTGTTCTCTATAATATTCCAATTAAGTTTTAGCGCCCTGTTTAATCCATGCAAGTGCGGATTGTACGGTGTTATAAACACTAAAGGGGCCCTGTTGATTTTACATTTCTTTCTACCGATTGGATAATGTTTACGTTTTTTGTGGTCTACCTGTTTGTATGCAGTTCACTGTACCCACGTAGTAACAATTTTTCTTTGAATAATTGGGCTCTTGTAAAAATGTCATCGAAGTTCGTGGATGTACGAATAAATCGTATAAGTTCGCCCTTGATTAACCCTAAGAAGACTGAGGTAGGGTGTGATGACTGCCTTTGGATATATTGAAATTGTTCACTCGGTTTAACATATGGTCTAAAATCGAGAATGTGTTCCTTCTCAAAGCGCCGGCCTTCGAATACTATAGTATCTAGGAACGTGCCCTCAGTTTTAGATATGTTGTATTTAAATTTCAAGGTCGGGTGTACTAGGTTCTTTGTCTGAGAAAGACCTCGCCTCTGTTTCATTTCCTAAGAATAGGGCAAATACATCATCTCTAAAACGTAGCCATGTGTATATTTGGTTATTAGGTAAAGCTAGCTTTCTTTTTTCAAGGTAATATATCACTATATCAGAAATATTAGGAGACGCCCTTTGACCCATAGCTACGCCTCGTGATTGATAGAAGTTTTTCCCATTGAATTTAAAATTGTTAGACGTAACTGCTAATTCGAGCACTTTGCAGAAAGATTCAGTCGAGGGCCTATTTATGCCTCCCACCGAGCAGTGTGTAGTGTCATGTTCGATAGTTTGCCGTACGGCCTCTAAGGCTTCCTCATGTATTATGTTTGTGTACATGCTTTCATAGTCTAATGTTATGATCAATGCATCTCTTGGGTTATTCATAGTTTCAACTTTACGCATAAAGTCTGACGTGTCTTTAATATACGTGTCTTGTTCAATGACAAATGGTTGTAAGAAATGATCGACAAACTCTGAGATTCGTTCTACGGAACATTCATTAGCCGAGATAATGGGACGCGCCTTTGTCGGCGGGTCTGAATGTGTTTTTTTTAATAAATATAATTCAGCTGTTTTAACAGACTTTTTTCCAATTGGGTTCAGATATTCAAAGTTATTCTTAGTGATTTCTTTTTTGTTTAGTAGATCTATCAATACCAGGTTAACCTCTTGTGATATATCTTGCGTGATATCGTTTTCTATTTCCACATAGTTTAACTGTCGCATGCCTTTAGGAAGACACACCAACCTGAAAGCTTTACAATGTGTTCATGCAATCAGAGCAGATAATGCATTGTTCAACCGTATCTCTAATCATACGTGAAATACACAAAAACAATGAGAGTATTACTGATATAGTTTTATATGGGTACTTAGGATTTTTTATTAGTATATTATCCAATATATCTTGACATGTTATGTCCCCGCAACCTATGTATACTTACATTTTATTTCCAATTACATAATATGTCACCATAATCTCTATATTATAACATTATATTTCCATGTACCCTCTGCATCTTTACATAGTATGTCCGCATACCCACTATATCCTTACATATTATGTCCCCATACCCCTTTTATCTTTACATATTTTGTCCCCATACCTTATATATTCTTACATATTATGTCGCCATACCTTATATATATCCTTACATATGATGTCCCCATACCCTCTATATGCTTACGTATTTTATACTCATACTATATACAGTATATATTATGTCCCCATAACCTCTATATACTTACATATTATATACCCATACCATATATACTTATATGTTATGTCCCTATAATCTCTATATTATTAGTTATTAGGATTCTTGACAGTGGACATGGGCTCACATTCCCTGCCTGGAAATTATATTCACCCGAGTCGTAAGTCGAGGCGGAATATATATTTCCAGGCAGGGAATGTGATCCCATGTTCCCTGTCAAGAATCCTAATAATGAATGTGTCATACTTCAAAGTTGTAACCATTTATTTAAGAAGAAAAACAGCCAAAAACACGATTTCATTTTTGTTGCGCCACTTACCCCGTAACGTGCCTCTAACTAGACGTTGTTTACTTTCCTGACGTCATCGCTAAAACGTCGTTAAATTTGGCGTATTTTTTAATAAAATAAACGTATTTTGTCACTATGTTAGTGTTTTATTATCTGTAAAATTGCCAAAAGAAATACACTTACGATTATGTCAGACTTTTACACGCAGTGGAAAGCGCAGAAAAGCGATAGGAAGGAAACAATCGGCGGTTTCCAAAACGAATCGGCAACGTTATCATCGCCATTTTGTTTTTGTGTATTTGAGTAATGGGGTACCTAAGGGGAATTCGTTCTATGTTCACGTCTCGAGACGTAGACATGGGCTCATGTCTACGGCGAATTGACCAATGAAATCCTGAGAATTTTCTTTGCCGTATGACAAACTTACATATTATATACATTGTACCCATACCATATACAGTTATATATTATATCCCCGTACCTTCTATATTCTTAAATACGGTGTTATATCCCATGCCATATACTTTTATATCATTTCATAGTATGCCCCACACCCTTTATGTCCTTTATATCCTTACATAGTATATCACCATAACCTCAGTATACTTGCGTATTATATACCAATACCCTATATATCCCTACACAATATTTGTCCGTACTCTCTACAGGGTGGGGGATCACGTGGTTTCAAAATAGCGCAACAGACAGAAATACATCGCGCTTCGAAGTAAGATGTTTTTATATTTTCTTTATTACTTCACACATTTTGTAACATAGGGCAAAGTATGCAGAATTTTCTGCACTTTGTTCCATAACTTTGATTGTAGATGAATGTTCTATAGGTTTTTTGTTTAATCCGCCCCCCATTTCAGACGTGTGACTGTTTCAGTCGATCTCTTACACTGGAATGAAGAGGTTTTCATGTTTTTCGTCTTAAAATGTACTTAGTTGCATCAGTTCTAGTCCCGCAACTTTGCTTTATCAACAAAAAAGTCATATCCACCACAATTTAAAAGTTACATGTGCTATAGCGAAAATAATTATGGAATGTCGAAAATGATCTCGAACACTGGCGGCGTGAAAAGAGATCTCGTGCACTTGAACATTTGTATTTTTTTTTGTGCGCTCATAATACTTGACTGTTTATCCTGGGTATGCGATTTACTTGTACATTTCTGGTCATTTTAGGTGCCAATGGTAGATTCTGTGTGGCGTTGAAGCAGCATACGAATAAAATTATGAGTAAGATTTTTCTCAATACTTTACTTACTATTTTAACTATATATTGAATGTATGTCGTAAATAAATTGCTTTCACGACGTATATGACTTACATATCACGAGAACGCATCCCGAGTGCGCGGCTGAATATATATGCGAAGTACATCATCATAAATAAATATAAACATGATATAAAACATTATGTTTTATATCATGTTTATATTTATTTATGTTTTTTTGGCCTTTTCGGTCACTTGTAACATGACGAAATGATCAGAGCCAATCGAAGAATAGATGTGTACAGACCAAACATAGGTTTACCACCACTAATTACATGTAAACCTCCAAGTTGTAGTCGAATGTAGTTCCTATAATAAAAAGTAATCCCTCCCTTTTTGATGGAAATTGGCATTATAAGTATGGGAAAACTGCCCTTTTCTATTCGATTTAATGGTTGTATGTATAAGAAGCGTATTAATAGGTTTTATTGGATCACGGATGAACATTTTCGAAATTTTGACTCTATGTTTACACTTTGTGAGCAATAAAAATAGTCAATCAATGAAAACAGGTGTACCGTTGACCTGTTTAGTAAAAAAACAAGAACTTTCTTACTTGTCTTGTAAGCCCATCTTTTCTGGTGATTTTTCAAGTGGAAAATGAGTTTTCTATACGGACATTACACTGCTGCATTATCCATACTTGAGTTGAATTTGCAGCAAATCATTAATATGTGACACTTTAACATTGGTGTCTATGGGGAAAATAATAGTGGTTTCATACCTATAGACCACACTAGCTGCAAAGCATTGTGGGAGGCCAGGTAACCAGGCTATTGTGGTCTATACACACCTGTTGGTGTGGTCTATACACACCTATTCTTCGATTGGCTCTGATCATTTCGTCATGTTTCAAGTCCGTTCGCTAACATCTATAACAGTTTGGCAATTTCCGGTTGTACGGTAACTGCATGATATACATGGGTATCCGGTGAAGATCGGGAATTCAAACACGAAGTATAATTTGTTTTTATCGAGATTCCTACACGAGGTATAATTGATTTAACTGGAATCGAGGTTCAGCCGAGGTTCCGATTAAAACAGCTATACCGAGGGTTGAAATTCTCTACCTGGACCGGATACCCATGCTTGATTATTCTTCTTGCAAACCATTGACATTGTGCGGTTGACAAAGTGACTCATTCAGCTATTGACGTGATCCCCCACCCTGCCCTATATACTTAAATAGTATATCCCCATATTTATTCCTATGCAATATGTCCCCGTACTTTATATATTTTTACATAATTCTTATATCCCATATACATGTACATCTTATATGTCAACGTACTCTCGATATACTTATATGTCAACGTACACTCTATATACTTATAAATTATATCCCCACACCCTATCCTTACACATTTTATACCCATATCCTATATCTCTTTATAATAGATCCCCATACCATCTATGTAAAATAATGGGTTATGGGGACAAATTATATACGAGTTATATATTATATAGAATATGGGAATATAGAGGGTATGGGGATATAATATGTAAGGATATAGAGGGTATGGGGATATAATATGAAAGGATATAGAGGGTATGGGGATATATTATGTAACGATAAAGAGGGTATGTAAGGATATAGAGAGTATTGGGATATAATATGTAATGATATAGAGTGTATGGAGATATAATATGTAAGGAATATAGAGGGTATGGGATATAATAGATAAGGATATAGAGGGTATGGGTATGTAATATGTAAGGATATAGAGGTTATGGGGATATAATATGTAAGGAATATAGAGGGTATGGGAATATAACCCCTGCGAAACATGACCCTGGTCAACCAAGGTCAACCATGGTCAAGCTCTGCCAACCATGGTTGAACCATGGGTGGCAAAGGTCAACCATGCTTTTGATAACATTGAAATGCTAAAAGACCATGGTCAACCATGGTTTAACGACATGACCATGGTCCAGGATTGTTGGACCTTGGTTGACCATGGTCATTCAATGGTTGACCATGGTCATTCAGCATGTACCCCAGTGAAAAAGGCAGTGAAATTTCACCAAAATTCAGTGAAATTTGAAAATATTGACAGATCTCAGTAAAAACACCAAATTTCAGTGAAATTTTGGTGAAATTTCAGTGAAATGCTACAATTAAATTTCAGTGAAATTTTTACAGTAGTGAAATTTCACTAAACTTAATTGACTGAAATTTCAATGACAACTCACTCTCTCTCTCTCTCTCTCTCTCTCTCTCTCTCTCTCCACACATTTATTCATTTAGACAGAAGACAGACAGATATATGCTCACATAGTATATCATGTAACTCACCCTACTGAAAATGCAGCTGGGATCCCGGGGGAAATGATATATATAGATAATTAAAGCCTGGAAAAAACCCTCAATTTTAAAGATTTTTCGAATGTATAATTGGCAAATTGGGTTGTTTTATATCAAAATACACCACAGGACCGCTACCTTGATATGTGTAGCAAGTTTTATATGAAGATAAATTGATTGGTTTAGAAGTGTGATTGTGACAAAAGTGCAAATAAAATGCAAAGTGATTCTGACAAAAGTGCAAATAAAATGCGCACCCTTTTGAAATTTGACAGGAGATTGCAACAACTATAGTTTATCCTTTCACCATTTAATGATTAAAAGTAAGTCTTTTGTGACTATACTTACATTACTTATTGTATCAAAGCATCTTATACATGTAATAGTTGTATTTGAAAGAGGAAATTTCTAAATGTAGACAGTGGAAACAGTATTTAAAAACCAAACCCCTATTGTCATATGTTTTCGCGGATTTGACCTTGTTTTTTTGTTGTTGATAGGAAAATGGTGTTCAGCACTGCAGATATTTTTTGATTTCAGTATCATATCCATCCTTTCACCAAGTATGATCAGGTCTTCTTTAAGTGATGTAGACTGAATGTTATATATTTGTGAACTGTTCTTGAACTGTTGTATTCTTGGTGAAATTACACTGAGATTTCATTGATATTAAAATTGACCAATACTGCTGTAATTTCAACAAGATTTCACTGAAACTCACTTTTATTTCGCCCAATTCTTTCAGTGAAATTTCACTACAATTTCAGTAAAATTCCAGTGACATTTCACCGAGATTTCACTGTTATTTCACTGTTAATTTGCCCAATTTTTTCATTAAATTTCACTGTTATTTCGCTTAAATTTGAGTGTACATTTTCACTGGGGCGTTCACTTAAAAAACGGAATTGACCACTAAAATTGCTTTTGTGCAAAAGTTACAACTGCAAGAAGTAGATGGTGCAATTTTAGTGCTAGTTATCGTGTTGTATTAGATGTGTTGTATTAGATCAGAAAACCTTGTTTGTTTGCTCAGTTATTATACCCTGGTCGAACATGTTTTGAATCAGTAGTGTTATTTTTACTGGTCTTTTGGGACCAACGAGCCCAATGATAGGTGGATTTGAAGTAGAATACCGCTTAAGCCGGTGCTAGGGGGCGTGAGAGGTGTTGATTCTTTCATCACTTCTCATGAACAGACTCAATAAAACCGAGTATGCTGCTATATTCTCTTAATTGTGTTTGTTGCTCCCAAAGGATCACCTTTATCAGTATTTATTCTAACCTTGGTCGACCATGGTTTGTCACCTTGGTCGACCATGGTTACATTAACACCATGGTTGACCATGGTAGTTCCATTTAACAAAAATGGCAAACCATGGTCAACCATGGTTAAACCAAGGTATACAGACCATGGTTAACAATGGTTGACCATGGTTAAAGCATGGTTGACCGAGGTCCATTTCGCAGGGGAAGGATATAGAGGATATAGAATATAATAAGTAAGGATATATTTGGTATGAGGATATAATATGTAAGAAATATAGAGGGTATGTGGATATAATATTTAAGGATATAGAGGATATGTGGATATAATATGTAAGGGTATAGAGGGCATGGGGATGTAATATGTAAGGAATATAGAGGGTATGGGGATGTAATAAGCAAGGATATAAAGGATATAGGGATATAATATGTAAGGAATATAGAGGGTATGGGAATATAAGGATATAGAGGGTATGGAATATAATAAGTAAGGATATATTGGGTATGAGGATATTATATGTAAGGAATATAGATGGTATGTGGATATAATATTTAAGGATATAGAGGGTATGGGGATATAATATGTAAGGATATAGAGGGCATGGGGATATAATATGTAAGGAATATAGAGGGTATGTGGATATAATGTAAGGCACTACAGGGTATGGGATTAGCGCGTTGACATTTCACACCACAGACCTTCTCGTGTACATGTGTCACACCACTTACCCGCAAACGCGTGCCATGGTTCACACCACATACCTTCACCCACGGGACAGTTACACACCACACACACCGACACACCCACGACATGCTCCCACAACACACCTGTCAAACGCTTCCCAAGTTGTACACCACATACCGTCACACACTTTACATGCTTCACCCCACACACCTATATCACGCTACCACTACTGTTCCCACAACCATGACCTTCACACGCGTTACATGTCACACAACATACCTTCCACACCCGATACATTGCACACCACATACCTGTCACACACTGTACATCGTCCACACCACAGACACTCACACGTCTTTACAGGTTTCCCCCATCATACCTTCCACACCCTTGACAGTTGCACACCACATACCTCCACACACTTTACACGTCACACCACACACACCTACACACCCCACT